>DF239725.1:0-38957 GCA_000507305.1 Breviolum minutum Mf 1.05b.01
GGTAGTGGTAGTGGTAGTGGTAGTGGTAGTAGTAGTAGTAGTAGTAGTAGCAGTAGCAGTAGTAGCAGTAGTAGTAGTGGTAGTAGTGGTGGTAGTAGTAGCAGTAGTAGTAGTAGTAGTAGTAGTAGCAGTAGTAGTACTGTTACTTTGTGGTACAGAGTAGTTGGACTAGTATTTTGTAGTACAGAGTAGCACTTTGTAGAACAGAGTAGTACTGGAGTAGTAGTTTGTAGTACAGAGTTGTAGTGGAGTAGTACCTTGTAGTACAGAGTAGTACTGGAGTAGAACTGTGTAGTACAGAGTAGTACTGAGTCTTTACCTTTTGGAAACTTCCGCCCCCGGCTTGTCCGGGTACTACTGGTACAGACAAGGAAGCACGGGAGCCTCTTTTTTGGAAGTCTCGGCGCTCTGTAAATCTAAAAAAAAGGCTCCCACATCATGTTCTGCCAGTCAGTTCCTCCTAAAACATGTTCTGCCAGTCAGTTCCTCCTAAAACCGAAATTTAGACACTGTTAGAGATACCTCAAGATCAGATTTAACAGGTGCCCCTTTGCATGTGAAATCAACCATGCCAATTCTGATACCATGCTTGGCATTTGCCAGGATCCATCAAGCAGTGCCAGAGGGACGCAGCACTGCGCCGAGTGATGGCAGAAAAAACGGCGTGGGAACAGGGAATAGAGAACAAAACAACCCTCATACCTAGTCGTACTCAAATTGCAACACGAGTCAGGGGAACCCACAATGAAGGAGTCGGGCAACCATGATGAAATAGTCGGTGAATACAATGTTAATTTTGGACGGGAAAACAACCCTCCGTCAACACTAAACCCCCAAAACTTCCCAAGTAACATGGGACCCTGTCCCCTACAGCATTTCACCATACCCCAGGACACTTCAAGTATCTTTTGCTCTGAATTTGTAGCAGAAGTTCTTCAACGAGGAGCCACGAAAAAAAAAAAAACACCCGTTTTGTTGCCACGCATAACGGACCCACTCAGGCCAACAATCATAGACTTCATAGACAAATATATGATGAGCATGCAAATGACCCAGAGTTGTCAAGTGGATTGTATTACCGTCGAGTTCACATCACCATTTTGAAAGGTGTTTTTTGTTTTTTTTTGGAGGGAAAAGAAAACAACCCATCCCACCATGGTTTGCCGGCCTTGGCTAGTCACGACTGCTTGGTTAGTTGTTAGTTGGTAGTTAAGGTTGGTGGCTCGTTTCTAAGGCGATTTTTCGAGGTTCCAAAGTTTAGGGTCACAGGAGGGAATTCCTAGGATAACCCGCAGCCTGTAGCCACCAACATGGAGGGATGCAAGCAAGGTAAAAGGGAGACTTCACTTGTGTCGTTTTGAAGGTTTCCAACCAAATTGGGTAGGCACAGCGACTTCTTTTGTTTGGTGAAGCAACTCGAAAGATTCATCACCTGTATGGTTTTAATGGTGCGCATGTATTTTGCATTATGCGTTGATATGTGCACATAGTTGCACAAAAGTTGTACATATAGATCAGTATACAAAAAAACTATTTTTAGATATAATTAATTGCTGTACTTATGCATATGTTTTTGAAAAGCAAAGGAATTCCCCTGATTTCATTGTCTTCAACATGGAAACGGTGGAATTGATGGAATTTTCCAGGAGCTCTTTTGGATAAGAGCAGGGCCTCCTCCGAGTCAATGAAGCCCAGCAATTTCTCACACGTGAAGCCAGTGAATCCACATATTATATATATATATTCATATATATGCACAATTATTTTTGTATGTATATATAGATATATATTATATTTGTATTCATATTTATAAATTTATATATATATATATTTATATTTTTTCATTTACATATATATTTTTATTCGTATATGTATATATATATATGTATTCATTCTATTTTTATCTATATATACATGTATATATTTTTATATTTACATATATATATATATATTTTTTTTAGTTATATATGAATATATTGATTTACATTTATGATATATAGATTTATAAATCGACTCCGTCAAACTGGTTGCATGCATTGTAAACCTTTTGGATGCCGCGGGATTTTACAGAGAGAGAGAGAGAGAGAGAGAGTACCCTTTACGATAGGCAAGAAATGGCATGATTTGGCCATGCAGTCTTTCCACAAGTATCCTTCAAAGCCTTCAAGCAAACATTGCAGCGACAATTGTGAAACGTACATCAAGCAATATCAAGCACAACAGGACCAACATGTTGATGTTTGACACATCTTCGTGTGTGTCTTCCCTCAACCTGTTTGCTTCTCATTGTTCTGATTCCAAGGTTTACACCAATGGATTTTTGGAGCAGCGATGGACAGCATTTGGAAGAGACACAGTTCCTGAAATCGGGTCTTGGTCCAGCACGGCCGATTCAAGTTTGAACACTGGGAGGCTGTATTTGTGTGTGTAATACTTGTTTTCATTTGTTTTCCCAGGTTATTCGTTTATTGAATATATCTAATATCTAATTACTAATTAGATAGCATTCACGAAGTAGTCGGTTGGCATTGTTGACCATCAACAAAAGGAAGACTGATCTTGATCCCTGCTTGGTTGCCTAGTCGGTTGGTGCAGAACAGCTGCATTTTTTCAGAGTTTGGGAGGCCACAAGGTGTTTCACACACTCAGTGCGTCAAAGTGCGGCAGAGACATGTCTTTTGAAACTTCAAAAAAAGACAGGGAGGGAGGGATGGCCTTATGTTATGCTTGGGTATGGTCTTTCATGATCTTTAGGTTCACATAGTTCCTGTGTAATATGTAAAATGTTAAAAAAAATGACGTCGCCAGGGCCCGGGTCATACATGTTTCATGATGGTGTTTTTTGTTTGTTGGTTGTGTTTCTTTTTGGCGGATGACGCGCGTGCAATGTAATGACGCGCGCGCAATGTAGACACGACTTTCATGTTTTCTGCTGAATTGGAGTGCTTGTCACCTGGATGTGTCAGCAACTCGAGTTCACTAAGTAATTTTGGTAAAAGGACCTGTAATCTCATACTTTCGTGATGGAAATACTGCAGATACTGGAAAGAAAATTTATGTTTGTCCGGCTTGCTTTGAGGCGATTCAAAAGTAAGGGCCCCATGTAATTTGTATGTCTACTTGTTTGCTTTCAACTTACTTAAGCATTTAGAGATACTTTTCTGAGCCGCTTGAGACATCCCAGCTTTTGTTTAAAGAGTCTACAGCTAAACGGCAGAGAAGGGACATCACAGATGCACTGTGCAGACACACAGAATGGTTAATTGTGAATTGTGCTCATCAAATCCAAATGTTTGAAGCGTTCATGCCTTAAATTGCTACCCCCCTCCCTTTATTTGAAAACAGTAGTAGGAAGGTTCCCCAAAAACTATCCTTCTAAATATGTTAAGTCTCCTGCTTACTACATGGGGTTAAAATAGAAATGTGTAGGGATCTCAACCTCTACTGTACCTTTGCTATGTCTTCTTTTTTCAGCCCTGGTTTCGCTGAATTACGGTCGTCGCTGAAGCAATGAAGCGCAAGCGAGAAACTTGGGAACGACAGGTGCAACGAGAAACTGTTTTTTGTTGCAATACCGGAAGATCTTGCTAGCCTTTCATGCCGTGATGGTTTTGAAAGATGGAAACCATGATATATGAAAGTGTGCCTCAGATTGTTGATTTATGATGGTTGTGCACTCACATTCTGCATTCCAGATTTGCTACGGAAGTTGGTATTTGCAGGGCCTGCGGGGTGTGCGCTACTTTGTATTGGATGAAGCAGATCGAATGCTGGACATGGGCTTTATGCCACAAGTCCGTGTACCTTGGGATGATGGTGATTTCTGGGGTAAACCTCGGGTTTAGGTAAAATCTATACACATCTATACACCCTTGAAAAATTAACATGGAACCCAAAAATTGAGCTTTGGAAGATGATTTTCCTTTTTTCAATTAGGGGATTTTTAAGTTGTTCATTTTCAGGGGTGGCCTCCGTGACATGAGATTTGGGAATCTTGAAGCCTCGCGGTTTATGTTGGTTTCCTATATTTGCAAGGTATTATTCCAAGATGCTATAGCAAGAGGTGCTGCCAAGAACTGCCAACTGCCTGATATGCTTTATATCCTTTCAGTTGCGAGAGCAATCGTCGGAATGGAAGGGGGAAACCAACTGTATTCCATGAAAGGCTAAGAACGTAGAGAAATGAAAAAGCAGGTGCATTGAGGGAGGTATTTACACCCTTTTTCCTACCGATATACGTTACGTGTTTGCATCAAGTCATGATCATACTTTGTTGGGTCCCATGTTTGACAGTCTGGAGGATGCTGATTTTTGAATTTAGGGAATCAGTCTTCATTCTGAGGAAATCATGGGCTTGATGGAAGCCAAACAACGTCGCCAGAATTTGTTGTTTTCAGCTACGTGGCCTTCAGCAGTTCATACTTTGGCAGGTGTTTTTTTTTGCTGCGGATTTTTGGGAAGGTTCTGGAGGTGGGCCGAAAATGTTTCCGGAAGATTTGGTAGAATTTTGATTTATGTCATATATCCATGTTTGAAGTTCTTCACAAGTGTGTATTTAGAGTATCCTTGATGATTCGACTGGGTCAGTTTACCGCGATTTGTTGCAGGACCATTTACAATTCTTAAATGGTCCGTATTAGGAAATATCTCGTTGGCCGACGTTGCCCACAAAGTTTCGTGAGGCCAAGTTTGTAAGGATTGTTTTCCAAGAGAAAACTCAAGTTCCCTTCATGGAGAGATTGAGATGTTGTTCAAGGAATAAAAAGTGTAGCACATGCCCAACGGCCAGGCGAGGTATTGGGCAAGTGCCATGTCTCAATTTTGGCATTTGTTTTGAGACTGCGGAGTTGGCCCTGATGTTTTTTGGGGGAGAACAGGTGGATATCGAGCTGCCAATAAAACCTGAAAAACCTTCCGACCCAGACAACTAACTACCACGTCTTTACGCACCACCAAAACAAATTGTATATATCTATAGTGTCATATCATATCATATTTTATGTATTTATGCATGTACAAACCAGAAGACAAAGGCAGGATGTGATAGTAGCAAACAGTTGGACCCAGGTCGCCTGTGCGCATTTCCATTGATTCTTGGTGTGAAGCCTGTGAAGCTGAGATATAGAAACACATGTTGCACACTGGACATGCATGTGTTTTTTTGTACAAAAAGTGATAAGTTGCACTAATAGTTGGGTTGGTTGTAGATGGTTCATAGTTTCATAGTCAGATCTTGTTTTTATAGCCGCGTTTCCTGAAAAGTGCTTACCCACAAATCCATCACACAGAAATCGCAAATTATTTCAATCTTCGGGGCCTGAAATCTTCGTATTTAAATCCCCAACACGACGTATGGAGGCGTGGGCTTTTTCATGGAAGGGCATAAAGAATCTACTGTAGTGATGTAATGCTACTTAATTCCTTGTGTCCATCGTCAGGTGTTCAATCCTACTTTCTCAGTTCATGACATAGTGTTTGTTTTTGCTGTGTATTTTTTTCTTTGAGCTATGCATGAAATATATATGTTTGTGTTGTGTGTGTGTGTGTCTCGCTTTCAAAGATTTTCATTGCTTGCTCCTGAGGATCAATCAGGAGAAGATGAACTGAGTGCAAATAGCAGTGTGACACAAATCGTTGAGATCCAACGTTTCTCGTCGATTTTCGTTGGTAGCAGACATGAGAGCTCCTATGAACACAAGTAGTTTTTATAGGGATTGTTGGAGCCACCTGGTTTACTCCCCTTCAAGGCCTTGCGAGAATCATGTTTTTTTTCCTTTTGTGAGTTTTTCCTCTGACCTACCTTGATTAAAGCAACAATGCTGGTCCAAACTCTGACAGACCAGCAATGTTTTATTTCATTCAGCACCCCCAAAAAACACTTGCACCATAAATGGAAATCGGACGCATGGCTTGGGTTAACGGATAGCCTTGCCATGGGAGGCAGTTGGGATGGCCATAAAGGGGGCATGGATTTGCCGGTTTCAAACCTGCCCAACCTATGGCCAACCATGTCCTTGTTGGAGATTACCCGGATATAAGGAAACGTACATGAAATTGTGGCCATGTGGTAGCTAAGGCAAGCCGATTTCTTCATTCAGATCCCTTGGACCAATCAGAATGCACCCTGTTTCACCTCCCGCCACCAAGTTGAAAAGAAGAAAGAAGCCCGGCTTTTGGAAATTCTCAAAGAACATCACGCTGCCAAGACCTTGATTTTTGTCAACACCAAGAAAGGCCGGGCCGATAAAACTACCAATTCGCTTCAGGGGAGAGTAGGGCCGAACAATGGCCATCCAAAATGGTATGACCAGTTTGAGTTCTGTAAGTTTACACGGGACATTTTGAGAATTATATACTGTAGGATTGTTGATGGACAGTTTTTGTTTGAATGCTAAGGACTCACGATTGATGATGTTTGATGGTGTTATTTGGTACATTTTGTTGAATCTTTGCTGTTTTATTGAATTCTTGATGCCAGTGGCAAGAAGGAATACTTACAGTAGTTGCCTTTTGTAGATCTCCCAGGAACTATCAACATCATTATCATTTTTGTCCAGAAACTGGGCGTACTGTTCAAGCAACACCCTCCCTTTTGGAGACATTGGGAAGGGATGTGTTGTGGAGCCTTTTCTTAGAATCCTTGCATGGAAACCCACAACTGCAGAAGTTGTGCATTTTTCCACCGAAGCTTTCAGAAGTATTGCCCCCTCAAAGCAGTGGTACTTGGATATACTTGCAAACACTCTATGCAGTATATCCCACTTAAACATATCTATATATTGCTATATGTATTATATATATATGTGTTGTTTTTTATCCATATCCTTTCAACACAAAAGAATCAAATCCCAAAAACTCGGTGTGGGGCAACTCTTCCAGGTGCCTCATCTTTGGCCGATTCCTTGCGACGAGCTGGGATTGTTGCGCGGGATTCTTTACATGATACTGTTGATGGTTCAGAAATCCGGCCTTCACCAGTTGAGGTTGATCGTTTATGATATTATTTACAGAGTTTTATACGGATCATCCCAGATGGTGCAGGATTTCAGCCATCAACAGTAGTTTTGGTAATTCACCTGGTGATTTCAAGGAAGTTTAGCTTGGTGAGTTATGATCCACCTTATCCAATCATTAAGTTGGGGTTTCAAAGCCTCAAGGAATATTTTGCAGCAAGCTGGAGACGATGACTTCTAAATCTATAGAATCACTTCGAAACAGAAATCAGGTGTTAGTGCCTTGAACTTTTTCCGTTGATACTGCATGGGTACAAGAGTTGTTTAGCTGTTCATATCACATATTCTGGTACAACATGGCAAAACGACATTATGCTGCATCACATAATTACCACATCAGCTTGTCATATCGCATAATACTTGAGAAAGCATCATAAAACACATATCGCATATCACACAATCATCAGCTTGTCAAATCACCCAGTTTGGTTCAGACAAGAACACCATACTAGATCTTCAACATCAAGGAAATCGCAAGACGCAATGCCTCAACGATCACTGATCTGATAATATATGATTGTCATGTTCATTGTCGATGAACTTTAGGTGCCAGGTCCATCGGTTGATTGCCTGATGTTTGAGTAGGAGTCGTTTTTGTGTTCCAACATGTCCATTCGAAATACCTATACATGTCCAGTTGATGGAAAAAATCATAGTGATATCGGATATTAGCAGCTTAGTGAAGTGAGTCAACCTTTGATGGTTTATGTGGCAAGATTTGAAAAGGAAATACACTTTTAACATTGAAATAATATTATCTAGATGCATTATATATATAGCCATGTTTGACAGGCAAATCTTCGGAATGTCGATTCCAAAAAAACAGGTTCCTTGTGGTGAAATTCACGGCAATTTGATGCAACAGGAACGAGCTCAGGCGTTGGCAGTGACTTGGGCGCCTTCGTGTGGGTGTGGGTGGTTTTGTTGCATATCCAGGTGGTGGTTTCAAGTATGTTTTTATTGTTCACCCCTATTTTGGGGAAAA
Organism: Breviolum minutum Mf 1.05b.01; assembly: GCA_000507305.1. Lineage (NCBI taxonomy): Eukaryota > Dinophyceae > Suessiales > Symbiodiniaceae > Breviolum > Breviolum minutum. The sequence goes on from DF239725.1 coordinate 7,999, forward strand.
TGATCTAATTTTGACTAATATTTTTCAACTGGGTTGAAACCACCAAGTAGATATATACTGTATAGGTACATTTATGTATCAAAATGAAGTAAGTATGCTGGTTCAAAAACAGGGATTTTTCCGGTGTTGATGACCTGACCTGTTGACATTTGGTTTGGTAAGTCTTGAGTCCCATAATTATGGAAGTGGAAAATTGACGATATATTAATGGCTGTTGTGTTTTTTTTTGCAACAGGCTTATGTGTTTACTTGCAAAGATTGCCGGTTGAATGCCAATTCGGAAGCTCCAGCCGGTAGTTTTCATTGAATGAGATCAGGCCAAAGTAGTTGGTGTGACGGAAAGAATGTATGCCATTAGTTTTTAGTAGATTTCAACCGTCCAAACACGTCAATCAAGTTTAATACACAACAAATACACCAAGTTTTAGCATGAAACCTGAACATGTCCTTATCAAGAAACTAATCTGTGAGAATGTACTCACTATAGAAACTCCTGTGCTGTTTTTTGAAAGACATCCCCAAGGAGGTACTGTGCTTCACTTGTACCTTCAGTGAAGCAACAATGGTGATACTGTTTAACCGACTTCAAGAAGGTGATAGTTTTACACTAAAGGTTCCAAATAAACGAGGTTCCTTCTCCAACAGAAAAGACCTGTTTATGTTGGTAGACCTTCATTTTCCTCCGAAATCGGTGTTGTGTTTGTGTCCATTCCTTCTTCCACGGATGTGGCCGTAATTAAGGACTTTACCAAAGGGGCAACGAAGACCTTAGTGGCCACAGATGTGGCTGCCAGGGGATTGGACGTGGAAGACATTACTTTAGTCGTTTGTTGCTCAACTATCAAGTGCGATGTGTCCACCAAACCCCTCGCCCCGCGTATCCCCCCAGAACTAAGGGCATTATGATCACGGCTTATGAACAAGTGGTTTCCCATTAGTAAGGCCTTAGATTAAACTCTTGTTTCTGAGGGGGGGTAGGTTAGAGGGGGTCAAGTTGACCAGTCATTAAAGTGTCCGGTGTTTGTTTTTTTAAACCAATCCAGTCATACAGAGGAGTTCATTCATGTTGATTGTAGTTGTGTTTGCTTCCAATATTTTGTGTTCGCTGCAGAATTCTTTGCATATCCACAGGTTCCTGTTGTAGATAGTAGTTGTGATTATTGCTTGAATTACATGTTGGATTATTTGTTGAGTTCTGAAAGTTTCAACCCATTTATATAATGGGATCTAAGGTTTCATGCAGGTCCTTAAACGATAATCCCTTCGCGTCAACCACCAACAGTCGCTAGGTTATGATTTTCCTGATTCCATGGCAGGATGCTTGTCGCAAGTGGCGGGAGCTTTGATGGATACACGACTCTGACGGCCTTATGAAGGAGTTAAATAAATAGCCCCCTTCCCCAGTGAAATGTGGGTAAAATTATGATGAAGACATGGAGGGCTCGTCATTCATTGGGTGTGTCTATGTGTGTATTTAGGCTAATTAGTATCAGCAGGGTTCAGTATAAGAGCATATACTGGATACTTGTAAGGACAGGATTTGTTCTTTCCGTAGTCTATGAGTCTATTTCATGGGTGATACTGTTTTTTTACACACATATAAAGGGAAAACTGTTCAGACATCTATTTGGATTTGCCATGATGTTATAAGTAGTTTTTCATTACATAAATAAGAATGAGTTATGGATATGTTTTCAATACGTTATAACTACTTTGTACATGCCAACCACGCAACCTTCCCAATTTGTCCATCAGAAAACCCATTTACAGAAGGCCATTCAGAAAGCAACAGTAGGTGGGCACCATCCAACCCTCCCAAAAATTTGGAATGCTTGAAGAAAGCCGGGGATATATGGCCTTGCATCCCCAACCAAAAATTCATGAATTCCCCAGCTTTTGCATCCCCGTTGGTTTGGCAGTCCCCAGGTGGAATGGAAGACTACGTTCACCGCATCGGTCGGACGGGCCGTGCAGGCCGTCAGGGCCTTGCTGTCTCTTGGAAAGTCGAGAAGGGGGGTCTTTTGATTTATCCCTTGAGAAGTTACTCTATGTAAAATTGGTTGATTTTTGTTTTGCAATGGCTGGTTGGTTTAATCTCAATATCAGATAATCACTCTATTTTTGTTTGTGTTCGTCATGTTTGTAATACGACAGGGCTGCCTCTGGAATTACTGCTTTGGGGGGAGCTACGTTTCAACATGTGGTGTGGAATTGAAAGAGGAAATTCTTAAATACCTTCAGCATATCATCTACTAAAATCCAGTGTTTTTTATGTGTCATAATGTCCTTGCGTTTTTATTGTGCAATATGTTACTGGACCCATGTTTTTCTTCACCTGATGCTACTGATTACTTATGTTGACAAAAGTCAAGGTACCATGGCCAGTGAGAATTTGTTGATCCTTCTTTGTTTATTGCTATAGCCAGCTTATCACCATCGACAGTTAAAAGATGCTATGTTTTTTGAGGGGCACAAGGTTTGTTAGTCGCGACTCACGATTGGTTTCTGGGGTGTCACTTGAGAAGATCTTGTCAAGCCTTATTTTTTTTGGGTTGAAGTAGTCTTCGAGGGGGTTAGTCGGAAGGTTGAACAAAAACAACACACGGGTTTGATGCATGGAATTCCCATCCTTAGTTTGGCTTAGTAGTTTTGTACTCCTGTCCCTTCCCCCCCCCAGGCGATTCGATTCTTCTTTTTCAGGGGTGCTGTATTCCAGTATCCCAAGTTACCAGGGTAAGCTTTTGATGTGTCACCCCCCGGAATTCCAATAGCTCGGTACTAGTCACTTACTGCATCTAGCTACCCAAAACCAGGAGCATCCCAAAAATCTGGGAACGAAGGTCACCTTCTTCCCGGCACCGGCAGATGTATCCGGCACGCGCTCGGCAGGCGCCTTTTTTTGTGAAGGGATGGACATAGGGCGTCCCGTTTCTCCCACGCAAGTTTTTCTGGAAATTGTGAACGCAGTTTTGAAAGACCTGACAGATAAAATTGTCTAAAGATAAAAAAACAGCTACATTAAAATACAAACCACTAAACAGCGTCGATATATGTCGAGATCATTATCCTGAAGTTCCAAAGAAACTTCCCACCCTTTACCGGTGACCCAACAGGAAACGCCTATGAGTTGATTCAACTCTTACGCTCAGCAGGGCAAAAGGTGCCGAAAGAATTGCTGGAGCCTTTCGGTTGGAGAAAACTGTGATGAAACCTTGGGGATGCACCTGGAGTTGGAAGGGAAAGTTTTTACGAATTACTGATATGTTTTAGTTGATTGATTCGTTGTTTGTTTGATTTTTATTCAAGCGTCAGGAGATATACTGTAGATTATATAGAGAAGCTTTTTTTCTCTATATGAGGTATTGCTTTATTGCTACATCTTCGGTGTTTTTGGGCTTTTTGTATTGATACTATGCGATGTTGCCTTTAATGGATGGCCATCCTTAGGTATCATACACGGCAGTTGAGGTTAGACACTGGTCCGGTGACTTCCAGTATAGCTGCACGCTCCAAAGGAAAGTCACTTGCTCGCAGTTGAGTTTTTAGGTGAAGGATGTTTACCAATGCCACGCGATTACTGCACATAGAGTCTATGGATTGAACCTGGCAATTTTGTACTATCCCGAATGGTGTATGATTGCATTTTTTACCGTTATGGATTGCGTATATCATCAACATATCAACATGGATTGCCTTGCGTTTGTCCACATGCCACACCTTTCCCCGGCACACCAGGAAAGGAGGCAAGGAGGGCCGAGTTGCTGGAGATCTTACCTACATAGTTTGAAAAGTACATCTAACATTCAGGATCACTTATATCACTGACCAGATGGGAAAGGCAGCAATCAAGGGCCCAGATGAGTGCGGCCCTATTGTTGATTTTGTTGGTGCGTGTTTAGATGTGTTTCGTAGAAAAGTGGTGGATTTGGAAACTTATCTTCCTGTGACATCCTGCCAGAATCAAACCTTGGAACACTTGTTGAATGGATCCAAAGGAAAAGGACGATGTTTGTGAAAGGAAGCTTCGGAAGTGGAGTCTGCTCACAACATCTCGCAGGTGGCAAAGGAAAGAACACTCAGAAGAGCAGTCAGAAGAGCAGCGGTCCCACAAGTGCCAGATGTGGACTTCAATGGACCTACTGTCATTGTTGCAAATAACATGATGTTTACAATTTTACAATGAATGTTAACTTCGGAGTAAAGAACTCCCACATATATTTGTTGAAATTGGGAGGGGATATGGGCTTCATTTTGCTTGGGGCTATAACCTGAGTGGACGTCTTGTATCGGTAGGACTTGGGTTGCTTCCCTTCCCAGTAGACGAAGGTTTATAGGAACCCCTACTCAACATGTAGCAATCCCCCACTGCGGTGACTACTACTGGGAAGTGGGCCCAAACCAAACTATACTTACACAATGGATGACACTTACATGTAGGCAGATAGTCACATGTTCAAGTTTTTGATAGTGAATGTATTTTATCATTGTGTTTGTTTAATTCCCTCAAAGCACTGCTCGCACAAAATGTATGAAGTGCCATCTATAAGAAGTCATTATTATATGCAGTTTTTTCTATTTGCACAAAGCAATCTCATGGTATTTTGCGTATTAAAGCAATGTGATACAAGCTAAGCTAATGATCAAACATGTCCTGCCCCTACTGTCCCACCGGTCAGGTACAAAGGATGGGGTGCACATCGAAGGAAGCCAAGTGACGCCTTTGCAGAGCTTCAAGGATTTCAACGCTTTTGTGCTGGAAGCTAGAAACATGAAGAAATGATTTAATGATAATGGCCTCACCGTGAGTGGTTTCTATATTTATGTGGTGTTTCCTGTGTTTGACTTGTTGGTCGGTTTAACATGGCTTCATGTGTCTTCTCTTTCTAATCGCCTGCAGTCAGGCAGGCGATTTTCCTGTAAGTGAAGTCGTTTTTTCGCCGTTCGTTTCTGACGGAAAAAACATGAGGTTAATTAACTACTGGTCACAGGATTTGTCGGAGGGCTGTCTTAAAGGAACCTTCAATTTGGCTCCAATGCATGTGGATCATGTTTCTTTACGGTAAACAATGCTGCACTTTTCCTCGCATCTTCCAGCAACTTTGGTTACTTCAAGCACGTTGACTGGAGGAAGAGGAAAGGCATGGCATTGTGGTTTTTTGTCTCTGCCAAAATCCAACAAAAGTGTCACCGGTTTTTGTAGCATCACCAATTGTTTGAATGACACTTTTCAAGCTGCACTTTTTTTGTTCCTAACTGTCCTGTGGATTATGGTGGGGTGAAATGCAAAACGGAAACACAAGGTATGAAGGACATGTGTCCAGTCACCACGTCACAAGCCGTGAAACACGGAGCAGAGCATACCATACCATATGTTTCTATTTCAAAACCTTTACTTCGTCAATCAATCCTTGTAAGTTTTTTGTTTTGTGCCATCAGGACTTGCCATTTCTGAAGGATTTACGGAAGAAGTTGCGGAGCTGTGGCTTTGAAAAACCTATGCCCATTCAGGTTGGGCTTGCCTCAAGATCTTCAACTTCTAAGTAAGTCTTGGGGGTACCAGATTTTCTGATGAAGCACTGACCTATATAGATCCAAATGGTGATTCTGGATGGGTGTTTAAATAAGAAAGTCATGAATATAAGAGTGACAGATACAAGTGAGAGTGAGAGGATCTATTGAGGTGGTCCAGGATGGGGGCAAAAAATGGGTTGACTTCAAAAAGAGGCGGATCCCGTTTTGCCCATGGTTTTGTCCACCGCGGATCCCAAGCTTAGTTACTCATTTTCTTTGACATTTGTTTCAGCGGGGGGATGGCACTGGACCAGGAGCAGGTATTTAAATTTTCAATTTATATTCAGGGGGGGGAAAGAAAAGGTTGCCGACAAGCGGGACTGAAGGTTTCCGGAATCTTTACTTCCCAAAAAAAAACTGAAGCACTGAAGATATGAAGTTCGATAAATTCGGGAAGTGACTTTAGGGTTATTTAACATAAATTATTCAATCCAGCCACAGGCAGGCCTTTGCTTCCTTTTTTCTTGCAGGTTACCCCGTGGGTCTGCTCAAGCAAACCAACATGGCAATGAACAAAATTATCCTTTTTTTACTAGTAGATATACCTTTTCATTCATGGTCCATGGTTGTTTTTTCCATTGTCATGTTACTTTTCCACTGTTCATGGCTGAATTTTGTCATTGGACAGTTTTTGTTGCAGGCTTATGGTTGGCCAGTAATCCTTGATGGTCATGATTGCATTGGCATCGCCAAGCCACTTGAACCTGAAACTATGATTTGGAAAGGCTGGTAGTTTTGAGAATGAATGTCATCATTATATGATGTTGTGTTTTTTTTAACATTTGAATAGATGTTTCTTAAAAAACAAAAATATAGCTTATAGACTTATGGTTTTTGTAGTCGCTTTATGTGCATGTTTAAGATGCCTTTCCAGCTATGTTTAGCTCTTGGGAGTTTTCATGATTTGGATCGCCCCTCACATTAAGGGTTTATGCAGCTTTGCAGTGTTGGCAGTTTGAGATGATTTTGACAGGTTATTTGATTCTGATAGCATAGCCGGAATAGCCATGACGGTTGGGTTGATTTGATCAGGGTACAAACCATCCCGGAACACTTTCTAGTATATAGAAGCACAGAGATTTATTTCAATTTCTTGTATTCCAGTATGGTTGTGTAGCTATCCATAGTTCAATGTCATTTGTTGGAGATTATTGCGGTCACATGGTTGTATGGACGTCCTTCTTCACATTAATTGAGAGACAGAACAACAGTGAGATACATTCTGTAAGTCCGTAGGCTAAAGGTGTAAAGTGTGTGTGTGTGTGTGGGTGAATGACGTGACTGTGATTATGATTACTTTTTCGCACAGTAGATATTTATGTTGCTTACTGCCAAGTTTTTCCAATCACTTTGTGTTTTAAGTGCTGTATTGATAGTCATCAAGATCATCAAGAACAACAATTAAATTTGAAGGTGTTGTACTCCTCATGAGCCATGTCTCTCCAAAGGCGTGAATCAACGTCATGCAGTGTAAAATGGAGACGGGACGCGCGCGCGCGCTCGCCTTGACACCTGTGAGAAGGTTGAAAATTGTTTTCGTGAAGTCTTTGGAGATACCGCATGTGAAGCTGTGGGGGTCCAGCAACAGCTTGAACAGCTGGAGCGTGTCTCGGGAGGAGTCATGGAGCCAGAAAACTTCTGGAAGGAGCTTTACGTGAGGATTTATCGCCCTCTTTTTTTTGCAAGGGCCTCAGCTGACTGGGATTTTGGGGACCCCTGGGGGCTTGCCGAAGGTGTTTTCGTGGTTCAGCTGAAATGTGATCAGCCGCCTTGGAAGCAGCCTTGGTGGAACGCCAGTTGGTATTTGGATCCAGCGGAGGTCCTTCAAGGCCCAGACTTTGACCAAGACCCCAGAGCGGTTTGCTTTCGCGCTCCGTGAGCGCTATCGGCAGGCTCTCACTCAATTTGGGTCCTGGAGTTTAGCGAACAACTGGACCCAGGCTTTTATGGTCTTGCATCACGATCTTTCCCCATGGAGCGTGCACCTCGTCATAGATATCATCAGCGATAAGATTGTCCGAGGCTGGTCCTCCCTGCAAGTGAAACATGGGACACGTTTCATGACCCAGGCGATGACTGAGCTACAGAAGGATGAGTTGGCTGCATATCCTGTCAACACATATGAGTATATCTACGACCGTGAACTCGCAGAAGGCATGGCTTCGACTGCGACAAGATTAGATTGGGGAGTCACCAACGGCTCGACGAAGAAGCGTCGTGGCGCCAAATCTTTGGGCGCTTTTGATCTGAGGACGTACATGATGAATTTGCAGCAAAGTCTGTAGAAGTCTGTCAGGAAGAAGTCTTGCCACAAGAGCAATCCTTGCGTGGTTGAGAAAAAACAGAATGTATACGCGTATATTTGTGCAGATCAATAATCAATACTGATTTGAAGATACATGGTATTTGATTGCTCGACATATGTTTCATGATCAGTGGCCTGAACAAAGAGACACTCTGATAGATAGTATCTAAACCCCCTCAAACCATTGATTCATGCTTCAAGCCACACATAGAGAGCGAGGTTTTTTGTTCTTTCTTAAATTCTTGTTTTTGAAGTCCTTCAAAAAATCCATCCCCCAAAAAAAACATGCACTGTTTTTTTCTTTGGGGTTTCCTAGATTTTTGTTTGGTTGTTTCTATTCATTCAAGCCATTGAAAACCGGCCCTTGTGACGTGACTGGTGGGTCCCTTGTTTCTTTGAAAATTTCACCGAGGACGGGCAGCGGAAAGACCTTGGCCTTTTTGCCTTTTGGATTTTTGGGTTTCGGGTGGAAATCAACGGTTGACACGAGTTCGCGTATCCGGACCATCCAGGGGGTGTTGGTTGGCATCTTTGACATGGCAAGATTTGGAAGTTGAAGTGTGAAGTCACTTTAGATGAGGAAAATGTTTGGGAAGAAGATGATGCTGACCAAGAAGATAGGTCCGAGTCCTTGTAATGATGTTATGTTTTGAACTATGGTTTCCTGGGCCTGCAATGGAAAGGATTTCGTTTTGTTTAGTTTGGGGAGCTTCATGGAAATACGGAACATTTTTCTACAACACATCTATGTATCAAGTTGAGACAATAATGTTGCCAAACTGCACATGTGTAATATGTTAAAATGTTCCTGTAGATTGAGTTTGGGGTCATTTGGAATGCTGCAACTTTTGGGTGTGTTGGCAAATAAGATATACTTTAGGATGCATCCCCCACAACTGGGATTCCCGGAATCCCCAACCAGCGCTATGTGTTGAGGCTACCAGCCATGCAGAAGATTCACAGCTGGCTGGAGGTGTGAAAATCCGATGAGACCCATGGACCACGAGGTTTGATGATGATACCTTTCTTCCTACCGGCCAAGAACTTCCAATCATCAACGATGGTAATCATGATAGACCATAAGCATCCAATAAAACTAAATATGCTTGCATACATCATTTTATTGCGAGAGTGCCGGCAACACGAATCATGAACACACTTATGTAACTATGTATGATGTGTTCTCAATATCTTTACAGCTATTGTCATTCATGTATCCATAGTTGTATCCGCATTTTATCACTGTCAGTTTTCACTTGTTTCAATCAAAATTATTTGAAGTTGTAGGTCCGTTGCTTGTGGATACACACCCAGAAGTTAAACATAGCCCCTGAAAAATGGTAGTCTTCCAAAGCGACTTTCCTTGTGGGAACACCTATTTTTAAGGAATCTTCCAGGGAGTAAAAAAATCCCATTCCTGTCCTGGAAAAAAAACATCGTCCAGGAAGAACCATCAACGACAACACCCTCGGGACCCTTAGCCTTGATCGTAGCTTAGCTGATGTTGTTGTTGGCTTTTTGTGTTGGATCCGATGATTTATTTTGAATCAATATTTTATCTATAATGATTTGCCACCGTTTTTGTTTTTTGAAACATGATGATGTGTGTATATATATCATCATTATTGTTTGTGTTGATGAAACCTTTTATATATATATATACATACATATACGGAGTATATTAAGGTTGATAAAGTTGATGATATCCCAGGCGTGCAATCTTTTGGAGTCTCAGTATCGTATGTTTGGGGGTTTGTAAAGGCAGGAGTTGACATATGCCCTCACTGAAATTGCAGTTATACTTGGATGACATTTGCAAACGGGACCGTCTGACCTCAGCCGACTGAAATCATAATTTGATTTAGGATTTAAGGTTCAGATGGAAAGGACAAATAAGATCTAATACTGAGGCTTCTTTTGTTGTCAAATTGCTGAAAGTGTTTAATTGTATCATGACACTCAATGGCTTGCTCCTAAAACCCATCAAGTGTACCTAGCAGTAAATGTTGGGAAGAGCATCGATAATCTCTTTGCCCCATTGACTTTATAGCATGTTTCCGTGTCATTTATTGGGTCACAGTTTCGCGAAGCCAGTCCATTGCTTGCCAGGGATACACCCAAGCGATTGATGGTAGCCTGGGTTTAATTATGCGGGTTAGAGGGACTAGTCTTTCCAAATTTCATCAAATATTAGTCCGGTAAGGAGGGAAGGCATAATCTCAACTACCGTTTGTTTATTCATTTTTGTAGTTATTAATTTCAAGTTAGATGATATGTTGTTAAAGTATTTGTTTAAAATGCCATTATCCATGCATATCGAGGTGGCAGTTGGGAGTTTCAATCCCTTATTTGTAAAGATGAACCGTCACCTGTCGACATCGACCTTCATCTTTCGTAAAGGTAATTTATAACGACCTTTCCCGCCCCGATCCAGCCGGTTGGTCACTATCCAATTGTTTTGTAAGGGAAATTTTTCCGGTTTCAATGGCTTGAAAAAATCAGGTTGGGTTTTTTCATTAAATAAATTGCCCAGAAATCTTTACGTACCTGGACATTGCTTCCCGCTGTTTCTCAATAAGGTGGTTCCCACCCGTGAATTGGCGGTGCAGATTCACCGTGAAGCGGAGCGCTTCACACCGGCCATGCAGCGTGTTTCTCGGGAGTTAAGGTGGTAGCTGGTGAAAATGTGTGAAACAGGTAGATGTGAGTGCTGATCTTTTGATGTTGGAATGCTTCTTCTTGTTGTTGTTGTTGTTGTTGAATCATTATTATAGGTCTTGCATGGTCTTGTTTAATTTGTGTTTTTTTATGCGTTAACATGTTTGTTCAAAGAAGTGTTCACGGGATGTCCATGTGATCATGTGACACATCATAGTCACCAACTGCAATGTGATTTATTTGTCGGATTGTGTTGACATGTTTTTAGGAATCACGATGATTCAAACTAGGATAGCCCATCGACAACTGGTAGTTAAAACTGTATTTGATTTCATCACATAGCATTTAGCCGATCCATTTGGACCGTGCTGCGTTTTTTGTTATGGTAAATATCCTTGTTGCAGAATCTCCACCTCACTCCAAACCTCTCAGTTCCACCCGCAGTGCTGGGTAAGGAGATCCCGGGATCCCGAGGCCTGTTGCGTTTATGGCGGTACTCCCTGGGAAGCTCAAGCTGCAGCACTGGAGGCCAATGGGAAGCCTGTTTTTACTCATCTTCCCAACTCCCTTCGGATGGGATATGGGGAAGTTCCATGGAAGTTCCCAGTACCTTTTTTATATATATATATATAGACATATATGTGATAAACATTGATTTACATATAATTATATATGAGTTGTAGGTGTTGCTGTTCTCAAATGCTATGAGACAAACTCTTTTCGCAGACCACCGGATGTTTTTTTGTTCTTCTTTTCTTCAGGCGGGTGTGGAACTTTTGGTGGCAACGCCTGGAAGGTACCTTGGTGATTGGTGGTTGCGAATTTTACTTGGTACTCCCAAACTCTACCATGGAACGATCAAAAGATCTCAAGTTCCAAGGTAAGGGTCATACTCTCTTCATAACCAAAAGGTGCCATAATTCAAATATATTCAAATTATGATTGAATATGGGCAGAATTGTCCAAATGAAGTAAGCAGAAAGCACATACCTATAGGATCCATGGGACTGGTATATTTACCCACTTTCACCATAAAAATAAACCATTCATGTTGGTAAATATGCCAGTCCCATGATGTCCCATGGATCCTATGTGATGTATAGTACATAACTAGTACAATCCTTACCAGCAACATCCAGTTGCCCAGTTCCGAGTCTGAAGTTCCCCCATTTGAGGTTAGCCTTTTTGATGGCACGTGGAGGTGAAGCAGCGGCCAACACGGTCTCTTGAAAGGAAAACTAATATTGCTTTGTGATCATATATGACATATACGGTACGTTATGCTTTGTGGTCATTTAAGTGCTGGTGTTTTTTTATGTTCATTGCCTACTTTCCGCGCCAATGTTTATCAGCAATGCAGTTGAGGCACGTGAAATTGCTTCGTGCGGTGCTCGATGCTTGGTTGATAGTGTTAAGGCGCATTTGTGCAAATGTTTTAGCGTTGTTTTGTGTTGGGCTCGTGTGTAGTACCTCCTTGACTTAAGCTGAAGTAATATGTTTGTGTATGTATACAATCACAATGCCACCTAGCGTTTCTTTGTGATACAATTTTTATTTTTCATTGTAGATGTGCTTTTTACATATTAGGTGTTATATGTTTACATTTGCATCATGTATATGAGTGCAACCATGGTTCGTTTGGCACTCTTTCCTGATGTCGTTGTGTTATCATCAGTTGTTGGCAAGGTTGATCGCTTTTCTTTTTGTTGCAATGTGTTTTTGGTATTTCTTATTGTCAACAATTCCGCTTTTTCTCAGCATTGTTTGTGTTGTTCATATGTACCATCTCATGTTTACCACTTTGTCAATTGGACACTACTCGAAAGATGCACCGCCGTTTAGCTGCCGTTCGCTGAATGAATTCGCTGTCAGTACCGAGGAAAACAACTGACTGAAGCGGTGGGAGTTTTCCAGCGATACACTGCTACTTGGCTTCTGAAGGATTGGTTGGTGATGCGTTGTTGTTAGGTTTTCCTCCTTGGTGGATGATTTTTGCACAAAAAAACGTCACCAAATCATCCCAGATGAAATCATCCATTCCGGTTGGTTTTCGGGAGCGAAGGGTGATTCCTGATTTGTCAAAGTGGATCGAAGTGTATATATAAACCCTAGAACTTGTTTTTTTTGGAAAATATGGATAGGATAAGCCACAAAAATGATGCTTTGGAGTTTGGAAGAGGTATTTTTTTCTTTTCCAACCTATGGCTATGTTCGGTATTTTTATATTACACTGTTATCATGTCATTAGTATTGAGGGGCCTGTCGTAAAGTCCCAACATGGCATCATACAGGTAACCTTTAATTTTGGAGAGACCAGTTCAAGTCTATTCAATTCCCTTGGGAACTTCCATCATGGTAACGGGCCAATGGTTGGAAGAAGGATACTTCATGCCAATGACTCTGAAGTGATGTTTTTTGGGTGAACATGTATAAGAAGAGAGCCCCGATTGAACACCATCCTACCCATCCCAGAGATGGATATAAAGACATCAAAACAAAGTCCCCGAGCCATTGATCAACCATTCCCATTGTTGGCAATAACATGTCCCTATGCGTTGCCATGGAAAAATATGATTTTAACGGCAGTAGCTTCATTCATACCCCCAGAGAACATTGATTGATGGGAGAGAACTCACAAACCCACAGAAACATAGTGAACAAGCTGGGCAGTGATGAGCGAAGAATCCCACCTCCACAGATGATAGGCAAGTACTCCGGAAGGCACCTGCATTTCCACCCGGATTTAGATGACGAAAGTCAGCCCCAACCGATTTTTGGGTTTCATCTTTCATGGCTGTGATTCTGGATACTCATGGGCATTCATGGAAAATCCCGGAATGCCTAACAATAGCCTCATCTCCTAACGTTTGGATAAGAAGCACCAATCGTATTGTTTCAGCCGAGCCCTCCATCCAGTGGATAGTGATTACTGAAAGCTTGGAGTATCACCTAATGTTTTGCTGCTTTTCTGTCAAGCCCATGGTGGAATTTTAGAATTATTGGCAAATCATTGAACAGAGATATTTTAGAGAGAACTGGATGCATGAATATTTATTTTGGTGGTGGTGTTGGTTTACAGGATCTACTTGACCATATATGAATTCTGCAACTGATTGTACCACACTTTTTTTGCATTGAAAAGAAAAAACCCTAAGTTCCCCACTGTTATGGGGTCATTGTATCTTACTCTCCTTATAACTTATAACTAAGATATCCCCTGTTATAGTCCCCTATTTTGGGGAACAACTTTCCCTTTTCCCCAGGTGGGGATATGTTGGGAACCCCTGCAGGCCAATGGTGGCAACGTCACACGTCACATCTTCTCGAGCCTCTTGAAGCTTGGTTTTTGTCATGCCTGATGGGCAGCAGAGATGCGAAGCGCGTTAAGAAAACATCTAATTGATCCATACTTAAGCATACTTTTCCATACTTATCCTAACGGTTTTTTGTATATATATATATAGTTTATTATTTATAACACATGTATTTTATACATATTATATGCCAATCGCTGATGAATGTCGTGCTTTGACATGGCTGACTTCACCCCTCGAAAAAGTATGTCATGATATCCAGATGGGTGCCTTTTAGTCGAAACATGATGTCGGGTGTACCCGTATCCCCATATTTTTTACTGACAGAATCACTTATGAATAGTTGGACGGATGCAGTATATAGTGTGATTTAGTCATATATATCGCCACTATATTGATTTGCTTCATTACATGTATGTATTGTATCCACATTTTTTTGAAAAAATGAATATGATATAAATGATATATATATATACACATTTTTTTACATATAGATAGATATTCACATTATTCTTTTCTATTAACACAACCAACTCTAAGATGACTAAACTTTCAACCATGGAGTCCAAAGCTATTTGCTAACCATTCGTTCGGCGTGTCGTTTTGAAAAACAAGGAATGTCCATGTTCTTTGTGGAGACTTACCTGGTGCCGTCAAGGTGCGAAAGGACGATAGAACACTGGAACTTTTGGTTTGTTTCCCCAAAGAAAGTGTCAAGTTCATCTCTTTGTATGGGCTACCCTGGGAACTAACATATCCCCTACCAAGGCACTTTTGAAGATGATTTTCCTTTTCCCCAGGGGATATGTTAATTCCCTGGAGGGTACTCCGCGTTCAAATGCCTCTGATATGTCGAAGATTGAAAGAATGAAGGATCTCCACCCTGCGGGTTCTGTTACCTGGAAGCCATCCACTCCGCAGATGTGAGCCACATTCGGACGTTTTTTTGTGAAGTTGCATGCGGACGTTTTGGTCCAGATTGGAGATCACACAGAAACACAGAACACGCATGTTAAATGGAAGTGGAAAAAGTAGAAACAGATACTCTCACTGCGTTTGAAAGTTGAATTTGTTCCCATCAATTTGTTCGAAAAGGCTGATAGACTTGTGGGTCATGTTCTTCAGCAGTATACACTGCAAGATGTTTGTGTTTTTTCCACTTCCTCCAACAGTTGGACAGTTATATAGTCCATTGCAACAGGGAAAGGAGGATGCTGGTTGTCGGACGTCGGCAGGTGTCAGCGAGAATGAGTGACAGCAACTTACCGCTCGGTGTGGTAGAGCACCTGAGATGCAACGATTTGTCAGGCCATGGTTGGCCTAATCAAAAGGAAAATGTAGATACCCAACTTTGAGAGTAGCCAATTGCTACCAACATGCAATTAAAATTCAAATTGGAAATTTTTGAGTGAATATCTATTGCATTCTACTGCCTTTTTGGTAGGCTACAAGGGCAATGGTGGTAATCTCCCCGCCGGCCATCCTCACTTACCCCCTTGATCAACGGATCCAGTGATTTACCAGGGATGAGGTGAATTGATGCAAGCGACAGAGCCGCAGGATCCCTACAATCACTGGGTACCCTGCAGAGTTTGCTTTATATGCCCCTTCTGGAAACGTCAATTGTGCTGAACATGTTGGTAATCAACCATGGATGACCATGGATTGACACTTAGAGAGTTCAAAATTGGCTGCTGGCGTTTCATCCTGAGGTACACCACCCTTCTGAAAGGTCATTTGGCTGCTGGTGATATGACATCAGCTTGGAAGCTCCTAGAAGATATGGAGGTTTCTTGGCAAAGCTTTCTTGATTTGGTTGGGAATCCATGTTTTTTTTCCTGGAGTTGAAAATTTAGTTGATGGATGGAACCGGGGAAGCTTCCCTTCGGTCCTCCCTATCCAACGTCAACCCGAGACGTCGGCGGTTTACCCTGACCTTCGCACGGTGAACACCTTCTTGCGTGGCTGTGTGAAACTGGGTGCTTTGGAGAATGCGGAGGCAGGGCCGTTTTTAGGGTGGATGGTTTATTGGGGAGGGGGAGGTGGGTCGGAATTTTTGAGGTTTTTGATGTGACTCAAATGACCCACTTGGGCCGTCCGTTTTTTTTGACACGACCCATGTGCTCCCAAAGATGACGATGTCAGGCATTTTACGAACGTGCAAAGACATCTTGTTGGAGGTTTCAACCTGATGCCGCCACTTACAAGTCACTTGACCTCCAACCTTTGGCTCGGGGGAAGGTCATCAGGTGGATTTCCAGCAGTTTGAAATATTGCTTGGTCATTTTTGTACCTGCGAAAAAACACATGGTAAGGATTCTGGCACAAGTCTATGGTCAACGATTTCAATTGAAAGCTTTGATGCAATTATTGAACTTCGGCCTGCAACAAGATTGCTGCACCCGGCTGGGAAGAGCGGGTTCAATGGATGGAGATGGTTGGATAGTTTTGCTTGAACATGGTTCGGTTGGTTTGTTCAGAGTTAGCACAACAACTAGTTTCAAATTCAAACATGTATTGTGGTTCCTCTCCTTTGGGCCCTTTCTTTGGCTGTGTTTTTTTTGGTTTTATGGCAGTTTGGGGTGGAAACCACCTTGAAATAATTAAGACATCAATCTAGGGTTTGGGATCATTGGTAGGTTGCGATTGATATACCAGGCCCTGACATGGGGAATGATCCGAATTTCTATCGAGTTCCTGAAGCGAGAGCGGGTTAAGGACGTGGACGACAAGAGATCCTGAACATTCAAGTTTTAAGTGAAACATGGTGGATCCCTTGATAGAAAATATCATAAAGAGGCGATTTGAACATGTGTGTTGGTTTGCGCACTTCTTGGAAAGATGTTGATACAGTATGACCTTTTATTCCACAAAAAATAAGTATGAAGAAACTAGTATCATCATCATAGTTGCTTGTTGAAAGCACCAAGTTGATGCTTTCTCTAGTGGAGAAGGGTTGTGATTTTCAGTTTGTGTTGATAAATAACATCCCTTCATAATTTTACCATCAAGATATTCAAAGCTTTGAATGATTTCCTGATTTTACTACTGCCATCAGTCCAAGATAACAAAGAAACATCATATATGTCATGTTTAGTTCAAGGCATCAAAAAAAAGTCATATGAAATTGCTGTTCTGTTTTTTTTCCTGCCCAACTACCTTCAAAGTAACCAGACAGGAAAAACGGTTCAAAAGATGACCAGCAGGCAGCAGTCACAGTGGAAATTTTTGGTGAGCTTGGGATCCTCAAGGCAGCTAGTTTTTTTGGTTCCTTCCTGAGTGACGGGAAGGAAAAACCTACAGGACCTACGTGGGAGTGTGGGATTTGTTTATGACTTTTTGTTTCAAAAAACCTGCTCCCAGGAAGGATGTGCAAAGCGATGATGCCATGACACAGTGCCTGGGTTTTCATGCGGGGATGCGCTGCAACTTCCAGTTCCAGGGTGTTGAATGGTTGAATGGTTTCAAGTGGCAAAGGAACCAAAAACATGAGTCGTTGATAATCATTCATGGATTGATTTGCCATCCATAGGGGTGATATGTGTGCACATCCTATTCCCCCTGGCATGTTTTCCTGCCACCACCAGGAAAACATCAGATTTTTCAGTAGGTGCATGGGATCCCAACTTAGTTGTTTGGTAAAGGTTGATTGATATGAGGTTGCCCATGCATGTACATGAACATAATTTATACCATCATATCCATGGGAAGATATTATTTACAACATTATATGCAGACTTCAACAAATAAAAACCTGTTCATAGATGAGCAGTGACCAGAAAGACCTGGTTATTTGTTTGATATGATTTGCCGTAGTTTCACTACTTTTGTTTGAAATATTGGATAATACAATGAATTCATACAAGGATCCTTGTGAACCAGCCAGGATTTCATGAAATCCCAAAACTCCACTCGGGTTAATATGACAGATAAGTTTCACCTTCACAAGAATTCATCATCAGTTCCCTGTGAAGTTTAGCCAATATGTACAGTATATTTGCAATGTATTGAAACATCATAGAACAACATATTACATAGCCCCTAAAAATGGTGGTTTCCAATAGGTATCTCCTTTTCCGGTGGTTTGTTTTCAGGGCCTACGTTAGCTTCAGGGAGGGTATGCATTTATTTTTGCAATATTTCTTGCATATGGCCGCCCTACAATCTCGATGCACTCTCTTTTTTTTCTACTCTCCCAAACAAATCCTCCCGAAAAAACCGCTCCGCAGCCTATGGAAGATGCTTACGCTTGGCATATGGAATTATATATATATATAGTCGAAATGTTTTTATATAGCTCCATAGCTCTATACAACTTGAACTTAATCTTTAAGTCGCTCCGAGGTTGGAAAATACAGCAGGGTCACTGGGATCAAATTGATGGGGGAAAGAAATTGTTTCACACATTTTGCTACGTTTGCGGGAGATGTGTTGCAGAAAATGCGTAGTCAAGTTGGATATTTCAGAAAGATAGGAGTTGGATACTCTTGAGACTCATAAAAAATGAGTTATGAAAAATCAATACGTTGGTATGTCTCAAAGCTTTTGAACTGTCAAAATCCTCTCGGAAGTTGACATTGCTGGATTTCCATAGCCCGGAGCCCTCCAATATGACTGTAGATTTGAATAGATTTGATTTCCTTCCTGGATGTTCAGTAAGCTGTTTGTTGTTTGTTGGGTAGTTTTGCACCATTCTCTCAACGAAGGAAGTCTTACCTTCGGTTCTCAGGGGTGGCAAGTCTGTTGATTCAAAGTTGACTTACTGAGGTATGCCTTGGATAGTATACATCTACTGTAGGCAAACATATGCAAACATAATATATTTGAAATTATTGACATGTTTTAGTGATACTTTTGTACAAGCGACATTTACATTTACACAATGCATAACAGGTAGTACGTAGAATCTATTTGTTCAGGTGATGTTCTTCATATTTCAGGACTATGGCTGGAATATATCAAATAGTAATGCTTCCTTCTCAGAATGTAGGTGAATTTGAATCTTCAAACTTTTCCCTAAAAACAAAAATCAGTTAAATATCCAGGTTAAAGACGAAAAACAAGATGAGAACAGCATTCCCCATCATCAGATAAGATTGTGTTTTTCCCCAGTGTTTTCTTCAAACCATTTGGTTTCAAAGCAACCAGAAAAGATGGCGATTTCGGTTCACGCTTCACGAGGTTAAATCACTCCATAGCCCAAGTTGCTTGCTTGCTGGGTAAGAAGCAGGTGGGGGGCGTTTGTTTTCTCAATGGAGCGACATCGCTGTGGTTGAAACTTTTGTTGCAAGTGGTGATGTGAGGATAAATGTAAAAGAGGCACATATCATGATATTTATGATTGATTGGGAACAAGGTTGATGTTGCAGGTGTTGGTTGTTTTGGCATGTACGCTGAAGCTGTTTGCGTGGAGTTATTTTTTTTTACAAACGCTTGTTTCTGTGTCGACCATTTGCTGAACAATTTTGAATAATTTTGATATGTCATTCAAACGTGTATGTTTATTTCATGATAGCCTTAATGATACCTGATGAATAATATATATGTATATAATATATGTGTGCGTGTGTTTTTTGATTACTCCATGAGTCCAGTACTTGACTTGCATTTAGCCGTTCTTACCTTTTGTCCGAAGATGAATTCAAAATCTCAACCGCCCTGAAATTCAACAGTTCGCCCCTTAAATTAAAGCGCGCCAAAATACCTCTTGAACAAATTCATGAAAACAGATCCCATACTGATTTTGATCTTTTTACGAACATACACATGGTGCAATATTTGTCATATCATTGATTGATCACCGTCCCTAGAATCTAACATAGCCCCTGAACATGGATGGTTGGCATACCATCGTTTCCTCTTGGGAAACCCTATTTTCAGGGAGGTATCGACCCCGCGACCTGAGATCAGGTCGCTAGCAAGGCAGTGCAACGTGCCGAAGCGGCCTTGGAGTCGAAGCTTGGAGGATGGAGTTTAGGTGACACGTTTAGGATGAAAAGGTCATGAAGTCATGATACTGTTGATGGACAAAATCCTGCACCAGGTGAGGTTGGTAGTTTATCCCATTATTTATAGGGTTTTATACATCCTAGGTGGTGCAGGATTTCTTCCATCAACAGTATTTCCCAGGGAACTTTTTTTGGTTTGGTTGGAAGTGGGATTGAAGGGATTTCTGTTCCCCCTTGTTAACTTGTAATTGAATTGCAGGGTGATGGTTGTGATGTATTGGTGGTTTGTTGGAAGTACCACCTCCATGTTTACAACTTATCTCCATATGTAGTCTATGTGTACAGGGCTTTTGGGCGAGCGGCCTACGACATGGAGATGGGGTGACTATTCTAATTCTACCATTGACTTCCCCACAATTGGGTGTTTTGTAACTGCATATATATTTACCCATACTAATGGCCCTAACATAATTAATTGCACCCTTATTTCAACAGTGTTATGTGTTGAGGTTTTTGAAATGCAAGAGCCCTTGCCCACATGTAGCCGCATACATTAGTATAGTATCAGTATCTTCTACAATATATTATAGAAGTTGATATTGCACTTTTTGTCCTACATATTTGTTAGTAAATATGATTCTGGTTGTTTCAATCTTGCTGGTGCAACGTTTGGGAAACATTTCTCCTTAGATCTTTTGATGACATTGCCTTCGCTTGGCTCAAGACGGGCACGGAACCCCTTGTGCCCTGAAGGGTTGTTACCACCACGGTTTTTGACCCATCCGCCCTCGGGTGCGTATTTCATGTGGCTTTGAGAGAGGCCTTTTTTTTTACCAAGAAAAACATCATCTCAGCAAGATGCTGGGCAAGAAAATTTGCTGGGACCTATAGATTGCTGATGATTGCTGGGAGGTTGGTTGTTGAAACGCTCATCGGCATATCGCTTATTGACTTGAGCTCAAAGATATGGAACAAAAACTGCTGGTAAATCATATTGTGTATGTGGTCAGTGTTTCTATTGAACTTACATGCTTTCATATTGAAATATGTTTCATTGGGCATACCACGAGGACCAATGCACAATGGACCTTGAGTTGTGTTGGATCCGTTGCGGTTGAAGGATTTTTTGTCCCTACTTGGGGAAAAAGTCCAGACTGATTTCTTGGAGATGCATGCGTTGGATGTACAAACTTAGTTTTCAAGTTGTGTTTTTTTTTGTTGCGTTAACACCTGGTGGATTTCTTACATGGTCATTGAATCTTATACATAGTTTAGTTGGCGCTTACCTTTGCTCAGGACAAGTTTTGTGGAACGAGATTCGCCATGAGAGCAGCCTGCATTGCGTCCTTGCTTTCGGTTGGAGCACTTTCGAAGCCAGAAGTGCGGGTAGCTCGGCGATTAAAACAAAACTGTCGCATTCTCAAGCGTCTGATTCCGGAACAAAAATCGAAAGAAGTTCATTTGGAAATGAATTAATTTGCCTTTGCAGTTTGATTGTTGTTTGTTGTTTCCATATTTTTACATGGTAAGGATTCTACAATATGATGAGCTACATTATCTATGATTCGTTCATTCATATATGTTTCTTCTTGTGTTGGTTTGGGTTTTGTGGAAGCACGTACATCCTTTCCAACGTTTGAGTTCTGTTATTCACAATCACGCTTGGACTCTTGGTACATTGATCTTTGGGCTGTACAGTTCTCTTGGAAGTGAAGAATGGCTTTCTGGAAGATGAACTGAGTCTCAGAAATAAACATTTGTTGACTTCCATTAAATGGAGAAAAGGTATTAGAATATTAGAATCTACTAGGTAGATCTATTGGGCATCCAGGTGCGGTCAATGTCCCTTGGTTGTTGAATACTTCCTGTGATGAAGTTCTGATTATATATTGAATCCTTGGACAGATCGACATGTTTCTCATTTGAAGCTTTTAAAATCACCCTTGGTCGCCAGTGCATCCTGGGTTTTTCCACTCATCCTTTTGTTTGTGTGTGGCAGGTATGTGGATACAGTATGGTACATGCAATCAAGCCACGCAGCCCCAAACCTGTGGTCGAAAAAAACAAGGTGACACAAATTTTTGCAGCATATCATATCCAAGTATATATATATATATACATAAGTATGCACCTAATGTAACAACTTCAAATGGCTTTTCCTCCACTTCCTAATTTGAATGCATTTGATTTTATATGGTATGCCATACGATGCTATCAATGGCGCAAAATGCTGATCGTTGTGGTTGAAAACATGTTTCCAGGCTCCTCCCTCGGTACTTTTTGCGGATGACGATTGTGATGGTGACACGATGGCTTGTGGGACAGCATTGTTGCAAAGCAGCATGCATGGTCGGCCCAAGGGTAGTTCTGTGTCTTGGCCAGAACCAGGGTAGGGTGAGTCATCTTAGCAGAAAAGGAAGCAGGTAGCAGCTTCTGAATGGTGCTGCTTTGGTGAGGTTGTTTTTTTGGGGGTATAGTGCCAAAAACACGTGTATGACTATGTAGATTTTACTTACAAACTTACCAGAGAATGATGCAGAGTGATCCATGTGCTCCCCAGTAATCGCCGAATCAATCCGCAGATTTCACACCAAGCCCAGCCAAACTGCCTTTTTGGTTTAAATCTAATAGCCATGCTTGAAGGATTTTCTGGGGAAGCGAAGTCCGATGTGTTTATGTTTGGTGCCTATGTAGTGTCAATGTGCCATTCATATTGTGTCCATACTAAGCTGAAATCAGCTTTTGCAGCAACACTTGTATGAGATTTTTGTGAACAGTGTCGCTGTTTATACAAATGTGTCGATTCACTTCACCATTTCTATCCTTTCTAGTGTTTGTGTGAATGTTGGACTCCTATGGGTGATTAACTCCAAGGTCAGATCTGCTGAAGAGGCAGTGGTTGGCGAAGGGTAGTAATTTGAAGGGATCACCATGCATCACCATTCATATGTTTGCAGAAGAGGTTGCATCTGGTGACACGTTTGTGTTCAATGATCTAGGAAAGGACCCCAAAACAAACATGGGTTTATTGGGTTTGCCTGTTGCACAGAATGCAAGCAATACTTTTGAGCTCTGACTGTCAGTGACTTTGTGACATTTTTTTGCAGCAGGGATTGCCATTTTTGTTTGTCTTCAAAAAAAGTATGCGTCCGAAATAGAGGGTATTCCTGTAACAAAGATGCGCTGATGGCATGTGTCTAACAAAAAAACGCTGAGTCAAGCATTAAGTTTGGGAGATTAAGTGACACCAAATGAGTTGTTGCAGTGTGATACAAAGACAACATGTGGCTGAAAGATTAAATTAGGCTCATCAACATAATTTCACTAAGAATATGACGTGACCGCCTGTCACTCTTTTTTTATCTACATTTTTCTTCAATTGCTCGTATGTGGCACGGTATTGTTCGGCAAGTTATGATATTTGGTATGTCATCGTAGGGTTTGCCATTGCATGCATGGCTGTTTGCTTGCCGAAGTTCCTCCCTGTTAAATACTTCCGTGTACAATGGGTATAATTATTCATATATAGTTTCTGTATACTTAGATGTTTTGTATACATTTATTTATTCATATACGGATCTTTTGCTGTGTGTGTATGTTTACTTTGGGCCCCTTAAAAGATGTTACAACATTGGCGGTCACATGTCTCCACCTTCAACTTTGGGGTCAGGTCGTTGACTTTTGGGAAAGTCTGCGGAGCATGATCGGAGGGTCCGAGTTTCCGGAGGTCATGAAGAAAGGTTTCCTGATCCCGCAAAAACTGGGGAAACTGGGAGGAATGAGTTAACCTAACTATAGCCATGGCAATAGTATTGGAGGTGCCAAGGTGCAAAAGTGCAGCTTTCCAAAGTTTGCTGGTCAAGCTGGTTGCCCCCTTTGGGGGTGAAAAGTTTGTTGCCATGATGCACTCTCGGGTGGGTCAGTTGTAAGACCAGTGGCCATGTTTTGAAGTTATCTAAGGTGCAGCTTTGCGTCTTAGATATATGTAAGGTGCCACCATGACTATACCCATAACATCCATGTATGGTAGATATGGTATATTTAGCTACATTTGGTTGAATTTTGCGGTAAATGTAGGTAAATGTACCATACATGGATGGTATGGGATGTGGAAGCTTCCTCATTTCAGAAACATCCCAGGTTTAATGAGAGTTCGTTGCCTGGAGAGTGCCAGGGTCAACAATGAATGTACAAAAGCCAGCCTTTTTTCATGTTGATACAGCATCATAACAGCTATACATATCTTTATATATATATATATATATTTATTATCTATGTATTAACCTTCATACAGTATATGATATCTATTTGTTTGGAGTATATGTAGGTAAATATGTTCATTAATAGTATCTATATGCACCTTACGTATCGGATAGACGTTCCCTCTACTCAGTTCCACCGGTTTGAGGCCAAATGTTGATTGCTGAGTTTCCTTCCCTGCAGGAGGACTTCCGCCGTGAAACAGCCAATGAAGTCACCCCTTGGGTGGTTGATTGGGAGGGGATGGTATGATTGGTTTTGATACCTTTTTCTATACACCATAGAGGTTTCTTTAGATTTTTTCAAGAAGATTGGCATATGTTTGTTCCAAGCTCGCGTCATGTAAATCCACATCTCAAAAGGTATTTTTTTTTTCATGAAGTGTTGATCCAAGATAGCCTTGAATATTTTTTGAAGAAGCTTGGGATACAATATCTCTTTCCAATAGGAGTGCAGGACGCCTTGTGTGAGCTTGAGGTTTTTTAGGCCCTACTTGTAAGTTACAGCTCATTGCAGGAGGAATCATTGTCAGTATCTCACCTTCAAACAGTTACAATGATTCTATCTCACCTTTGATTTTCAAGCTTCCAACACGTCGGCTATATACAGTGTTCAAAATGCTTTTTCATGGGCTACCGTAGGCCCGGCGACCTTACACCCCAAAAAAATCTCGGTGCAGGATCGGGAATTGACGCAACTTGTCCACGGGCAGTTGGACAGCTTCTCGTTTTGCGATGCTGAACTCCAACGGTCCATGAACCGCACCAGCGAGTTGGAAAAGACCTGGCAGAAATGGGAAGCACTTCATGGCAGATGCAGCTCGGTTTCCATGGAGTTTTGGGAGAGTTGTTTTTTTTTTGGGGGGGGGCGGTATGAGACAATGGGATATATACATGTTAATAATTCATATATGTTTGTTTATCCAAACGAGGAAGAATGCCTCATCCGAGGAGTTTCAAGATGAGTTTTGTTTTTAGAGAAGTGTTCTGCCAAAAAACTTTAGTTTTTTGGAGGGTAAACATATGTAGTAATGATGTAGTGACGGTCGGTGGCACAAATAAATTCTCAATATCATCATGCTTCAGCATGAAGGAAAGGTCCACTTCCCTCCTATCCAAATGATTGTTGTCTTATGTTTTTCTTCTTAATGGCGTTTGAAGGCCCGAAGGCTGACTCTTTTGGGATATGTCACTTTCCTAGAGTGCGCATACCATTACATACCTTTGACGATGTTTGGCTGTAAATTCTCAAACTGAAGCCTTTCCATGATATTTTTTCTGTTCGGCATCATCCCAATCATGACCTGACTTAGAGATGAAAAAGACGAGATCAATATTGGAAACACTCTTGATGGACAAAATCGTGCAACAGTTGGTAGTTGGTATGTCTTCGAGAACACCATTTTTCCTGAAATGCTTCAA
Source organism: Breviolum minutum Mf 1.05b.01 (assembly GCA_000507305.1). Taxonomy (NCBI): domain Eukaryota; class Dinophyceae; order Suessiales; family Symbiodiniaceae; genus Breviolum; species Breviolum minutum. The sequence goes on from DF239725.1 coordinate 33,476, forward strand.
AAACCTCCACTGGTGCAAGGGTTTTTGACCATGCACTCAGTGCTACTACTCTGTACCTCAGAAGTTGTTTTCTCGACCAACGTGAGGTTTGCAAGTCCACGAGGCGTTGAAGGCTGAGGTGACAGGTTGTGATGTGGAACCACGATGTCGCGAGGCACGCAGCAAAGCACAGGACACGTGAAGGGTGATGTTTGGGGTTGAGTTGATGCTGATGTGTTGGCATCTTAGAATCAGAATCATGTTAATGGTATGTGGTTTTTGTTGTGTTGTCGGAAAAATGATATATATCAATATGTGGAATATATGCATCCAGATGTATGTGTATTTACCATGCATGTCATGTTGATCAATATGTATATAAAAGGTACAGTATATATGTGTGTTTGTGTTTGTATGTGGACCTGTGGACGTACAAATGATTTAATTATTGTAAATTGTAAATATGTACACATTGATTGACTTCTCTTCACGATACGCGCAAAGGAGAAGATGGCGGAGTGTTCCTCGTTGAAGCAAGTCATGCGCACGACAAAATGCGCACAATCTTCGCACAGCAGCGGCATATGTGAGACCTATCGGATCCTTGCCTTCTTTAGGTTGAGAAATTATGTGTAATTGGGTTCCATTGGTGCTATCTGTGATCTTACTACAGAATGGGTCTTGCTGGAACAGGCTAGATTCTAGATGCTTCCAGCATTCCTCTATAGAGTCAAGTTTGATGCTGTCAACGTGTTCTCATAGTCTTTGGTGACAGCGTTTGCCAGCCCTTTCCAGCCCATTGGGACAACTCGCAGATCCCTAAGCGACCTCAAAACCATCCCCAAGTCCGCAGATTGTAGGTTTTTTTGGTTTGACCGGTTGCCTATGCTCGCCTATGTTGACACATATATACTAGTTATTTACGTATTGTATCATTAAATACTGTTTTTAAATTTGCCTATATTAGTAAACATGCCATTATGTTTATTTTATATGCACATACTTTTAAGAGGCTTTACCTCATCCCCGCCTCCCTGAAACTCCATCACCATTGGGTCAAACACCCGAAGATTTCACGTCTCAGGACATGCCGTTCCAGTGTCTCATTGGCATCTTTGCGCGCACATGCTGCGTTGCATCAATCCTTTCGGTCCAGTCATAAGTCGATGAAGGCGGCCGGGTTCATCTCGGTTTCAAAGAGAGTTATGGTTCATCTTGATTCTTGGGATGGGTTATTTTGTTTCTGTTATTTTTTTTCTGAGAGGTTTCTTCTGCTATTTTTTTTCTGAGAGGTTTCTGTACTTTGAATTTTGCGATGAAATTGAGGGATTAGCCATGTGTTAATCACATGTTTCGACACATTCTGATTTCAATCTCTGCAATAGTTGAAGTCATCCAACAAAGAGACATCAGATACGAGGCTACGAGATAGTAGCGCGAGATGCTCCCATCATGAAAAAATAATTATCTCCAATACCTTTTTGTTGTACAAACAAAGATAAGTGAGGTAAATCCCAACAGGTCTGTTCTACACTCCGGTAAACTAAGATAGCAATGGAAAATGGACCCTTTGAAGATGCGTTCCTTTTGAAAATGGGGGATATTCCATTGCTATGTTAGTTTATTTTGATAGCTTCTCCGCCCTTGCGAGGCTCACTGGCAGATTGAAGCTCTTCATTGCTTTGGGCACCGTTGGCAACAACAACAACAACAAATCTCTTCAGATTTGAGGTGCCATCCGTTGATTTTTTTTTGAACAATGGATTGGGATGGCTGATGTTGGTTGGAAGCAGTGCCCAAAAATTCTTGGGGTAATTCCTTTTGACAGAGATGTGTTGTTTTTTTTGTTTTCTCGAGAGGCAGTTTTGTATTGAAGGATTTGTTGGTGAGTGATGTTTGTCAGAAATAGTTTGGACAATAATATTAGTTTTGAACTGCGTCAAGTTTTGGTGCTGCAGTCGGACATCATAACGAGAATGCGAATTGGACAGTAGATGTGTCATCACGTTTGCTTGGTTGATTGGTTTTATCAAGGGCCATAATACCCAAAGGATCCGGTTGGGGTTGCACTGTGTTTTGGTGCAGGTTTCATGCATGAAAATTGGTGCGTTTGGTATGATTTGCTTGTGGAGTTAGATGACCCGATGACACTCAATTTAGAAAAAACATATGCGGGCAGAGCGAGTAATCAACAAGTAATGACTTCACCTTGCAACACAGAGTTTGCTACATGGGTATCGTCCAAAAGGTCCTTGACTTGAGTGTAGTATTCGATGACCTTTGGTATGCCAAAATGACCTTTGGCGAAAGTTAAAAGCTGAATTTGCTAAAGTAAATTATTTGTTGGCGANCATCATACTGTTCATGGAAGAAATCCGGTTAACCAGTTGATATGGAGAATGTCCCATTTTTTTATCGGGTTTCATATGTGTCAGGCGGTGCAGGATTTCTTCCATCAACAGTATTACCTAAGCGTCCCTTTTTGGGGAGTTTTTTTGAATATGACTTTCTAGAGGGCCTTGAAAATGTTGCCAATAGTCCATCCTTTTTCGGCGGGATGTTTGCTTTGCTGGGGACGGATAGCCAAGCTTGATAATATGACATGACATGGTACTGCAACTACTTTGAAGGTTTAGAAGATGAGCTTCTTTTCTCACAGTACCTGTTGTGTAGATTGGAGAGGAAATGTGATTCGTCTTAATTTATGTCCACCCTTGGGGGGTGAGCATGCATGCCCTAAAAAGTGACAAGCTGCAAATAACATATAATTCAATAAACTGCAAGTGCCAACTGATGTATCGTTCATCTAAGGTTTCCTTTTCTTCCATTCACCCTAACTCCCTATCGTTCATCTATCATGCACCGGCTTCTATGAATCACCTATCGCTTATCCGACCTTGGAGTCTCCAGGTCTTTGCTGCAAGACTATAACGATTGCGAAAGGAAGGGCCATGAGCTTGTGAAGTACCAGGAGACCTTATGAGTTGACTTGAGGGTTTGCCTCAAGGGGAGCAACATGAATGGTTTTTTAGGTTTTTTAGGGGGTTGGAAGGTGTTAATGTTTGGATTCGGCCACCTGTGAGGGTCTGTCCTATTTTGACGATCTTATTTCTATTGCAGTGGGTTGTTGTTTTTTTTTGCTCACACGATTGCACATGACTAATCGGTGGATTCAGGTGAATCAACGGTTTCATCCCCCCTTGTTATGGGGCCTATTGGTTTTCTGGCTTGGTTTGAGTGCATCCATGAAAACAGGACCCACCCATGCAGCAATGCAACAACACCTTGGTAGAGGAGGTTTGTTGAATGTTGGGGGGCCGGGCATGGAATTTGAAGACCTAACTGGCGATTTGATGATAGTTGATGACAGGCCTGGAGATAAACTATCCAACAAGGTAGTTTTAGAAGGAGGTTTCCTTTCATTTCAGGGAGTTTCTGTTTGAGCGAAGTACTGCAAGTTGTTAAGAAGTGGATAAGGAAATGATGATGATGATGATGATGATGATGATGACGATGAGTTTGCTGATAATGATGTTGTTGATGCTGACATGGATTCTTCAAAAAACGCACAGAATATCAGAGAATTGGATGACTTGATATAAAGCCCGGGTTGAAAGTAGAGATACCTACATGAGCATCCAGTAGTTTCATGATTCTAAAGCTTCTTGCAAACTCCCGAAAACCCGTTAACCTAGAAGTTGCCACCAACGGCTTTGACCCTAAGACGACATTGTTAAAGTTAAGAGTTATGGGATTATGATGGATTATATGTACATTTCAATCGTGGTTTTCACACTTCATGAAAGCCTGGTGTTTGAGCCATGTCTTTAAGGTGCTTCAGGGTTGGTGACAAGTCGCAGATGTGATTTTGATTCGGGCACGATGTTTTTTGTATTGGCAGCATGTATTTTCGGTATTCATGTCATATTAATTCATATTAATTACAAATCCAAACTATCAACTGAGATTGTGGTGAAGCTTATTTCATTGGATTAAACAATCAATACACCCTTGAAGATTAACATGGAACATAATCATGTAGGTTTGGAAGATCATGTTCCTTTCTATATGGGTGATTTGTAGGTGCCATGTTAATCTTCCAGGGTGTAATGAAACAGACCACCGGGATCAGATGACAGCCTCAATCCTGTGAGCTCAAATTTCCATGGCTGCCCCTGACATGCAGCAAGTGCTGTTATGCCTGTCACCTATGAACATGGGGGATATCACATACTGTTTATCCATTCATAGTATGCCCATGAAAAGATTATCACCAAATGCGTTCTCATATTCCAAATCAAAAACGTTGATTAATTGTTTTGACATTGGACACATATCCACCCAAAAAAAATGTGTTTTTTAAGATAAACTGTATATTATACATACCATCCAGAGATTTTCCCAATCCCCAAAAAAAACACCTGGTGAAACGCGATGAAATCTCCTTTTGGCAGGGATGTCAAGAGCTCATCGACCCGAAAACATCCTTGAAACTGCAACCGATGGTAGATCAAGATGTGCAAAGGGATGCGGTTGCTTGGCACAAAAATCTCTTAGAAGGAGCTCAATTTTTCAGATCCCTGATGGATTTGGTGGTGGATTTCTTGTTTGTGGTCTTGTTTTGGTCTTATTAGAAAAAATAGAACATGAGATTTGTGGAAGTGACGTATTGATTATAATTACAATGTTTGTTTACCTATATTTTTCATATCATATATAGGTACTGCAACTTGAAATGTTGCTGTCTAGATCTGAATCTTGATTTTTTTGATAACTATGACCACAAGTTAAGTGTGGTGTTTTCTTTCCTTTAATGCACCCATGTGTTTTTTTAAAGAACCCCCCGTTATGTACCACTTCCCAAAACCCACCAAGGTGGGCGTCTCCTTGATGCAAGAAGGTGCAGAAGTTGCAGGGCCAAGTGAATGGGAGATTCATCAAGCCTTAGCAGGGCCTTTGGCCACGCCTATTTGCATGTACCTTGGGCTGATTGGTTGGTTCATTGGTTGTGCAGGTTTTTTTTTGAGAAATCTAGGAAAGAGGATGATATTGTATAAGTCTTATCTAAATGATTTTTTGGAGGAGCTTGTTTTGGGCATGTTTTTCATAATACTATTTTCAAGTGTCAAGATGTTAGTTGGGGGATGGAGGGTGGATATTTGTTACTATGGGTACTGATGTGGTGTCCAATGTGCCTGCTGTGTAGAAGTTGATACCAAGATGTATTGTAAAGAGAGGAACTCCTGTACCTATTTGTGAAGGTTTTGAACCATGTCTAGTTGGTTTCTGATGGTGAACAGGTTTGTTTGTTTGTTTGTTTGTTTGTTTGTTTGTTTGTTTGTTTTAACCAGTTTTGCTATTGGCCAGTCGCGTACCATGAATCAGCCTTGTTTTGAGCCAACAACTGGCAAACATGGATTGATTGGATGTGGAAAAGCAAATAAATCCGGCTTGTGCTTGTGAATCTATCCAAGCTAAACACGAGAGAGAGAGAGAGAGAGGA
>DF239725.1:38962-168366 GCA_000507305.1 Breviolum minutum Mf 1.05b.01
CTAAACAACGAGAGAGAGAGAGAGAGAGAGGGCGAAGGAGGGAAAAATGACAACAAAGATGAGCGGTTCTACATGCGTTTGTTTTTTTGTGTATTTGACCTTGGATGTTCGTCACAAGCAAGGACAACTGGGAGAACACTTGCCACTTCAAATGCAACCCCACCTTTAATGATGTTTTGCTGTAGTTAGTGTTGTACTAATAACACTATCCAGTGTTGATGCATGTGATATTTGAAGGGGTGTATCGATTAGCAGGTACGTACACGATTATTTGTATGTTATATGTTTATAAGATCCCCGAAACAAACAAACAATTGAGATGCCGGCAGTGACTGTGACTCCAACGTGTTTCAGTGTTTCAACCCCAGGTTGGTCGCCTTTTTCACAGTGACGATGTTGGGAGTGCACCTTGGTTGGCCAAGAAACCACACATCGAGGTAGTTTTTAGGCTCCATTTTTTGCAAGTGATGGTCATACCCCAATAAATTGTTGGATTTTATATTGAAACTTCTGAAACTGCTTACATGGTGCATGATGAATCCCTATATATGTCCGACGTTCTTTTTTGTTGTAACACCAAAAAAAGGCGGCTGTGACACGGGCCCTTGGGAAAAAACAGTGCACTGAGGAGATGTTGGATGACAGGTCTGAAACCTCCAAGGCAACAGGATGCAAGTCCAAAATCTGTTGATGCCTGGTGTGTCAACAGCCTCTCCGAGCAACTGGGCAACAAAACGCAAAAACCCGGAGATGGGAAAAGGGTTATTGAATCACAAAATGCTTGTGGTGGGGAGATGGTTTTTTGAGATTGATTATGTAGCAAGTGTATTTTTTGGATAGCAACTTGTATGAACATTTATTCCAGAAAAAATATATATTAATCATTTCAATACACTTTACTTTGTGAAACTGCCTTGGATGCTCTGGACCCGTGAAGAAACACTGAACTTAGAAGATGGTTCCAGACTCGGAAGCTACTAATCCTCAACTTCCAACTAAGGAAGTTGTCAGAAGCAGTTTCTTGGCTCAGCCTAAGGTGTATCGTTTATTTTTTACCCCAAGAAAACAGTCGTTGATACCTTGGAATTCTCACATATTATCTAGGTGTTGGTTGTATGTTTTTTAAAGTACATCTTCACCCTTACCTTGGGAGATGAACCAATTTAACAATGTTTTCAGATGGGTTGCAACCACCCACTAGTTAAAGCATGAACATCTCGTGTTTTGTTTGCTTTCCCTCTTTTTTTCCTTTTTTTTCCTCTGCAGGATCAACCCTGGTTGTGTGCCGAACTGGTTGTGCCAAAGAAGAGTCATTGCACAGTCTTGGTGCCAACGAATTTGGAGCGTGGCGCATTGGTGACAGACAAGATGGGACAAGGTATGTTTCGCAGCAGTCGCGTTGCTCGCTTTCAACCATGGGAAAACCTTGGACTTGTTCAACCGAGTACTATTGCTAATATGATTTATACAGCTAGCACCACCTTCTCCAAAAAAACAATGACAAGCCATGGTTGACATTTGAAAAGAGATGGTGGGGTAGCTATTTTCTTTTTTGGGGAGCTTCTGATATGCTCCAAGAAGGTGTACTGGAGTAGTTTTGAAGAGCGCCAAAAGTACCTTTCTCACCCCTTTCTGTGAACCCCAAAGACTGGATTCGAAGGAGATGTACTTTCAAAGATTCTTCACCCAAAACATAGTTGAAAATGACCTTCAAACTATTTTGTGACCACCTTTGAAAGTTAAAGTAGAGGACATGATATGACATGACGACATGATTCGCATGGTTTTCCAAGCACCTTTTATTTATACCTAAATCACTCCGAAACAAAACAAAAAAAGACATGTACGCTAAAGCGCCATGATTCTAAGGCCGGACTTCCCAGTGGCGAGATCCAATTGTTGTTGAGTCGATGTAATGGCCAAGTCTTGGCAACAGCCTGTTACTGTCGATGCTTGGGATTTTGATGGGTTCAATTCACGGTCAATTCAACGGAAAACAAACACACATACACACACGACACACAAGCTGATGATTTTGGTGCTATTGTTGGGGGAAGTTTTTTACTTCATAAAGAAATACCAGCTTGACGAATAGATTGAAAGAGATTGAATGAACAGATGGTTGGGTCAGCACAAAACTGAGGAAAAAGCTCCAAATCGTGGCAAGTCTATCAAGGTAGTGGCGACGATCTCTTTGCATCTTTGGACGCTTAGACGCATTTGTGCGATGTTTGTTGCAAGAAGAGACACGCCAATGCACTGTCTAGATTCTAGATAAAGAGAGAGAGGGAGACTGAGAACATGCGACTATGAGACCTTGACAAACTGCAAATGCCGCTCTTGACATTCATTTGCCAATTGTTTTATATAATTTGACCCTCTGCGGTCACAACATTGTGCACCACAAAACAAAAAATGGTGGGTGGCAGCATTTGAATGTTAAGATGTGGAGCTCAGCGTTGTGGATATGATCAAATTCATGATATGACAAGGATTTTTTTGGAGAAAATTCATACCAAACATCCATCTGCCCAGGAATGGGAAGATGCCCAGAGCTCTTGGTTTTCCAAATCTTCACCCGGTGCCTTCGTTCTTCGTGATCAAATGCGTCAAGCCTTACTCCGTGCACTGCCATCCGGTTCCCAGGGTGGCTTGCGTTTGTGTGACGCCCTCGGGAGATTGATAGCTATGGCAGAGCCAATGAAGAAAGGAGAAGGATTGAAATTGGAAGTGAAGAGTGAGACAACGACAGATTTGGGACTTTTGACACTAGCATCTTTGGCAATTCATTCCTTCAGTGAAACTGAAGATGCCATAGCCTTATAAAGGTCAAAACATGGGTCGGGACGAGAAAAAAACAGGGGAGGAATTTGGTGAGCAGAAGAGGAGGCGGGTGTGGAGATGAGTGCCTAAATCGCGGCCCAAAAAGCATTGGACAAACATCTGTTGTTGTTACTGGTGGTGGGAAACGCGGCGGTAGTGGCACCCCTCCACGGAGTACCAAACACTTTGATACAGAATCATCCAGCTGCATCTGTTTTTGTTGTTTTGAGACTCTGGAACCTTTCTCATCAACATTTATGGATCATGTATATGGGATGATATGAAAAAATGCACTTGAAACTTGATTCAGTGTCCAGTTTTAAACATTTTTCTTTAGTTTCATTTTGGGTGGGATCATCCTTCAACTCCCAATCGGATTTTGAATCGTCGCAACGAACCATCCTTGCGACCATGGTAGACCTGAGGACTTCCAAGGTCACTTCGGGTGACTTCGACACCTTGCGACGGCAGGAGTTGCTACGCGAGGCCCATGGCCGAAGATGGGAAGATTGACCCAACACACGAAAAAAGGGGGGGGGAAAAGAAACGGCCAAGGGAGGCATGGAATATATACCACCTGGAATTATGCCTATGCCTTAGTGGATTTTTCATTGATGTTTTTTTGGAATAGGAATTATGCCTATGCCTTAGTGGATTTTTCATTGATTTCTCTTTTTGAATATACCACCTGGAAAGGAGATGGAAGAGCAACTCCGTAATAAATTGGTTTATCATGGCCCCTTACAAAAAAAAAACAGCTGGTGGGAGTTGGCCCGCCATCTACTTTCACTACGGTGTAATTTTTGTTGGATGATATTTTTCAAAGTTTAATTTATGACATTTTATGACTTATTGGATGAAGATGTTTTTCCACTGAAAAGGGACAGTGGCAAGTGAAGGCTCAACTTTTTTTTTGGCTGAAAGAGGACCCCCAATTTCTGATCCAAAATTGATCCCTGCAATCCCGGATAGTTGTATATAAAGGACCTTGAGGACTTTCACAACCTCACTTCAATCACCGGCCCAAGATACCCCAAGAAGGTCAGATTAAGAATTGTCAAGCAGCTTACCCCTTAAAAGGTGAGATTTGCGGCAATATGCCCTCATGTTTGTTTGGAATGGTGTAGGTTGATGATTTTCTTTGGGAATCGAAATTCACCCGGATGAACAACGACCTTCTGCATATATATATATCGCCAGGTGAAAGCCGTCAAGAAGGCCTTGAAGGTGGGGGTGAATTTCAGACAGCATCGGAAAACCAAAGATGGACGGCGGGGGAAGGGAAGCCCAATGTGAGTTGTTGGGTCATTTCAGATGTGTATATTTTTTATGAGCTCCATGATTTATCCGGAGTCAGTCAGATTTGGCCATAATCTCATTGCCGCCACCATTTTGGTTCACGTTCGTAGTCACTTTGATATCGTCATGACTATTGCACTTGTGTTGAGTGTATTGTTTGGTGATCTACTTTGAAGGTTTTTTTTCTGGGCAGGGAAGGCACCAGGGAATCTCACTGGATTCTTCTTAGGTCTAATTATAGTCATAGTATGCCTCAATACACATCATTCAGCCAATGGTTAACCTTCAAACTTTTGGGGATTACATATTTAGGTAAAAAAGATAAAGTTCAAACTTCTTTTTCATAAATGGTCCGTCCCCAAAAACAGACGGCTCAGTCAGAACTAAGTCAAGTTGAAATCCTTTGGGTTCAAGGAAGATGATTTGGACCTCCTTGGCGCGTTCCAACGTACCTATGCTTTTTCCTCTCTACGGGATGCGGATTCCAAAAGCACCGTTGAGGAGATCTACCAGGTTAGTTTTTTCGCTGGATTTGTTTGGGATTCTCACCCTGGCGGGAAGAAACCACGCCAAGGGGGTCAAAAGGCAAGGGCTAAACAGGGGTCAGTTTTAATGAAGTAAGTGCTCTTGGAAATTTGACCAAAAATAAATGTTCATCGAACGGAGCTGTTGTTGTACACCCCCTTAACATAGCTCCCGAAAAGGGAATGCCCTAAAGGAAATTACTCTTCCAATCATCAGGGGCTATGTATGGCTATGTTAATTTTTCGGAGGAGTATCTCAGTTTCTTATTTGACATGTGGTGCTGTTGGAGTTTCACATGGGAAGCTGGAAATTCGATGTAGCATGCAGGCCATTCCTTGATTCGGTTGCTGGACAAATTCCTCCTATTTTAGCCAACTGGCAATTGACCAACAAAAATGATGCCTATATAGAGTCTCCTATAATACTTCAATGGACGATTTGATCATCATCGAACTCCAGCAATCAATGATTTGGAGGGATTCGAATTTGGGGCTTGGTGCAAAAACTTCCGGGTCCCAACCGATACATCGGGGCCTCGCCCCTTCCCGAGCCTCGACCAATCTCGAGGCTCTTTGCAGTGGCTTCGGCGTGGACGAGTGCTTTCGCCGTGGTTTTGGAGAGGAAGAGGAGGGGGGAGGGAAGAGTGACCCTTCAGGGGCCCGCTGCAAGGAAAACTGGGAGTTGTTTTGTTGTATACAAGGAAGTGCTTGTTGGTTGGGGGTTGGAAGCAGGGACATGGGACGACAAGATGACACGAGTTTGGTATCAAAAATTTCCTGACTTGACTATTTGTTTGGTTTTTGTGTTGATTAATCTGTATTGTCAGAAGGTATTTTTCATTTTGATGACCATACTGATTATCTCATCTTGTGGAATAGCTGACCATACTTCCACATTTTTGTGCTATTTCGAGAAGGTGGCAGTATGGTCAGCAATATGCACACTTTTCATTTGATATTTGGTGTTGTGTTTGTTCCCGAATCTAGGCTGCAAAACCAGTGCGTGGTTGCTTTAGATGCCCCCGCAAAGTTTACCTTTATAATATCATCAATGGCAAACTACGGAAATCCGGTTGGATTCCAACAGTGCAGGACTTTAAGCGCCAACTGCGTCGATGTTTGAAAGGACGGGTCCTCTTAGAACGACACTGACTGTGTCCATGTTAGAGGTCAAAATCTCGAGTGCTGCCTGTGATCATTTTTGAGTCATCAGTTTTTATCGAATCCATGTCCTCCAAGAAGAAGTTCAACAGACAGTGGATTCCTTTCTTCAAACTTCATTCTGAAAGAGGCAAAACAAATCCTGTTTAAACTTGGTGCTGCGATGTTGTGAATTGTGAGTGGCTCGGTGTCTCACAAATCATGGTACTACCTGACTCCCAATGGTTGTTTTTTTTCCTTTACAGGAAGTTCCCGTCCCATGGTGAATCCAATTGGCTGGCGATAAGTTGGGTCTCCCCATCAATGGCTGGTGTCAGAATGCTGCATCATGACACTCGAAATTCCATTGGTTTGTATCCCACTTTGAAATAAACATTTTTTTCGGAAGTTCCAAGAGATCCATGCAACAAATGAGAGTCTGACCCAATTTGCGTTTGGGGGACTCAAACTTTGAAACATCTGTGTTGTCCGTTTAAAGTTTCAAGCTGCCAAAAATTCGGCACAACGAATCAATGGAAAACAGGAGGCATTTTGCGTTGGGTGCGTGTGTTCAACTCCAAGCTACCAGTGAAACTGGAGGTTTCACCCGTGAAACGGGGCATGGGTGGATCGTTGAGAGATTTCCAGGAGGTGTGAGAAGCCAATGGTAAATGCAGGTTGTGTTGACAAAAAATGAGGTTCCTGATGATGTGATTGAAGTCATTGGTAGTGGATTTAGACCTGTTGAATTGACTTTGTTCGCAGATTTTGTTAAAGCGGGTTCAATTGAGTGAACATGCCAGTGTTCAGACTTTTCTGATTTTCATATCTTTGAGGAAAGTCACACACTTAAACAAAACAATCATTCATTTGATGTTCATTCACCCCATACTGTTGATTCGTCAGAAATCCGGCTAACCAGTTGATATGGTATAAATATCCCATATTTACAGGGTTTGGGATACATCCCAGGTGGTTGGCCTTGGTATGTCCAATGGCATTTTCCCCATTTTTTTCCCGACGAAAAAAATGCCAACTTCCGAGAGGTTTGCAGTGGCACTGGAGATTGGGTTGTGGCGCAAGCGCAGCAGGATGTTGAAGCTAATTGGATTGCCAGCATCTTGGCGGGCCATGATTCCTAAATCATGAATCATGACTGTTAATGTTAGTTAAGGGTTATATGATTTATATGTTTACCTTATTTGCGAGGGAAGTGCCTAGTTTTTTTTTTTTTTTGGGGGGGGGTTCTGCATTTTGAATAGGCGAAAACTTGAAAGTGGATATGTTTGATGTGTGATGGTAAGGTGCTTTATAAAGTGTGTTGAACAGATGAATGCAAACATGAATTCATTATTGATTGATTGCATTTTAATGTACGTAAATGTTATGCATTTACATTTAGATGTTAATGTTGTTGTTGATATGTTTCTTAGAGGCCGTGATAATTCGATGAACACAAAGAATTGCATGACAGCACTTTCATTTGCAAACTTTTTTGTTGGTCCACAACTTGCGTTGGTTGTTCTCAAAACAAGCTGATATACAGTGTGATTTGCCAACAAAATGTCATGATTGAATTGAATCATAGAATTTTGATTGCCCAACCAACCTCTTTTGCAACACTCATGTCATCTCCGGGTACTTGGAAGTTTGCTTCAAATGAGGTGAGTTGAGATATGATCGTGTTTGGAGTATTCTCAGCAAGTCTGTGCTGTGCCTGAGAAGGTTTTGATGAAGGAAAACCGTTTAACCCCGGTTCAAGGTAACCCCCTGTTAGCCTCTGGCTGCTTATGTTTGTTCGTTTTGGAGGAGGCCCCAGTTTACAGTGTACATTCAATGACTTTAGTAGGTTTTGTTTGGAGATGCGTTTCCCTTGTGCCCTGCCATGGCAGACGGGTCCTTTGGTTGATAAAGTATTTGCTTGGATGCATGAAATGTCAAGTCAAGGTTTTGAAGCAGCATCTCATGAATTCAATGCAAAACAAATCCTTCACACCCTTTGCACTCGGGATACCTTTGTAATTCAACTTCTCCACATCTCGTTGTGACACCCCTTGATTTTTCACCTGTACCGATAGCATCAACGTAGCATCACTGGACCTGCTATGGCACTTGATGACTTGAGGTCTTTGCCAAATTATCCAATTTGGCCCTTTTGGCAGGCCCCAGTGGGTTTAAGAGTACATGCCACTGGAGGAGGAGATGCAGTTGGCAGATATTGTATACAAATTTGTATACATATTTATATTTATTTTTACACATTCACATATATTTGTGATATTTTCATTTATATACATATGCACGTGTATCAATTGTGTGGGTTTGTTTCTCATAGACATTGATATAAAACTTGAAATTCACAAGGTATCTAAAGAATAACCACCTTATGTCCTGGCAAAATAATTTTCCCAGAAGTACCGATTATTCACGTGCTATAAATGTACTGTATAAACTGTATGTGATCGATGTATTGGCCGCCCTTCCACCAAGCAGACCAGTAACTACCCTGCAGGGGATGCAGGCTCCATTCTAAAGAACTGGATTCCTCCTGGCTGCTTGTTCGCATTGGACTTCCTCTGAGTTGGGGTATGGTTGAAGAAGTTTTTGGTGGCCAAGCAAAGCAATAGAAACATCCAAAAGACGTCATCATTGAAATTTCTGAAGAACAAACCAACTCGCCCCCCAAACAAACAAGAGGTTGAGCTTTTTGTTTTTAATCAGAAAAGGGGCTGTCGGGGTCAGGCAATCCTTGTAAAATACTGGCAATTTTGTTTCTTCCAAGTTCTTATTTAAGTCTGGTACGTAGTATAAGGTGGAACGAAGGAAAGAAACTGTGATATCGGAAAAAGTCGGTTGGAAAGTGCGGCGATGTGCGATTATTTAAAGTCTGGGATGTTTTCAGAATTTCCCCCTCGTACTTCACACACAGAGAATGGAACCAAAAAGCACATGAAAACAAGGAACATCATGTTTCAAAGCTATGTTGTGTTTGGGTGCCATGTTACTTGGTTTGGATGTGAAACATTCAACCCTGACTCCACCAACCCGGTCACCTCCCAGGTAGCATCTCTGTGATTTGTATCAACTTCCCTGAGCCTCCACAAACCACCCGACGCTTGGAGTCGTGGGAGACCATGGTTTTTCTTATATATGTGTTGTTTTTTGGATGTGGAAAGATGGAATGAAAATGTCAGTTGACTGGATATGACTGGATTGTGTAGCGCTGCTTTGAGGATCCCTTACAAGTCAGAGAGATCAGCATGCATCATGATTTCTCTCTTGCAAGGTCCGTCACCAAGACGTCTTATTTTGATTTATACATATTTGCAGATTGGATCATTATATGGCTTGTAGATTTGTAGTTTCTATTTAGCAAATTCTTGAAGTGCATAGAAACTATGTATGTTGTAGACATGTCGATGTTCTCAGTGTGATATGAGATATCCTTCGCTGAAGTCATCCTTCATTGAGGCCTAAGTCTCAAACTACCCCATGTTGCTTCCTATGTTTCCGTATGCTTCCCTATGTTTGCTTATTCTATTTTTGGGATTAGTCTTCCACGTTGAATCACCGGATTTTCACCCAGTTGATCCACGTTTTTTCCAAGGAAATGCAACTTGGCAAAGCTGATGAGATGGAAGAAAACCCATGTTTTGCCCATGTTTTTTTTGATAATGTTTGGGAGCTGCCGGTGATGTCAGGTTTTTGTTTCTTCAATGTTCAGTGTTACTTCGGCACCATTTTCACCATATATTCACCACTCATGTATTACGAATGGATTCTTGAAATCGTTGGCTGGTGGCATCAGTTTCCAAAAAATGTAGCCGAAACCTATGAGAATCAGTGGCTTTCAACGGGGCAGTGCTGAGTTTTTGGACAACTTTGTATAGCCTTTTGGAGCGGAGAGATTAGTTTACCAAGATGGCTTTGAATCCACGAAACTTAGATCCTATATTTGCATTGGTTTTTTTGTATTAGTGTATTAGAATTAGATGCATGGCACAGTCCATATGTTTCATTAAAAGATCCTTATTGAACCACAAGAATTGTGCCATCTACTTTGACCTTTCAGAGACTCGCTGAAATTGAACAGTGTTAAAGCTAGCTGCGAGGATTGTGCGGCTTCTTAAGGGGTGTATGTTGATGACGTGCCGTGAACGCTGACGTTTGAAATCAGCTTTAACTACTGGTCCGTTTGCACCAGCTTAACATTGGAATGCCTTTTGAAGTTTGCCATTGGATAGTCATGGCTCATGTTCGCAGAACAAATTCACCTCAAAAGATTCTTACTTAGCAACTTAGCATGTATAATATGGATAATACATATATAATATATATAATCATATCATTTCTATTTATTCTTTGGGTATCTAAAAATTTTATGATATATATATATATATGCGTTAATTTAGACTTATGCTGATATATATATATATATAGTTATGGATTTGTATATATACACGCGTCCTGGATATTATTTTTTTTCACAGTATCTATTCATATTGTCCCTACCTATCTACTTAGCAACTCCAACAACCGCCACTTATGGTGTTTGCATCGGCGTTCACCCGGACCACCTGACCATCGAAGGCATGTTGCGATGATGCAGAGAGTTCCCTCCATCTGTTGACCGCCGATTTTTTCATGGCCGCCCGCCTCAGGGATGAAATGGAGCGGATAATTTGGGCTGGACAAATGGGGGGGGGATCTTAAGATCTTATTTTTTTTTGAGCAACAAAAATCAAGAATCATGAAAAACCCACCTTTCCAAGCCTGAATTTAACATGTGGCAAGAAAAGATGCTTGTCTTGTTACTTGTTGTTTTCATGAATGGGAAGCAATACATGGGGCAGAATCAATTTGTGTAGGGAAAGGAGTGTTCCAGCGACTTTTTTGAGGAGTTTAGGCATGCGCTTTGGAGCGCCTGTGTGGCGAAAACTGTTTTTTTTGCTAAGGAGACCATGTTCATGTTTGATGTTATATTGGCCTCTATGTCATAGGCGGTATATCCAAATTTCACTGGGTGGCTGTGAATAGCTATCCAGCGAGATGGTTGAAATGAGAGATATGATGTTGCTCCCATCTTCTGAGATGGAGATGCGGTTTGCCTCCATCAGGATGCGCATGCTGCACTTTTCCAAGATGGGGTACGGAGACCAAGACTCCAAGGTGACTGGGGGGTCTTTCTAGATTTGAGAGAGGATGGTCAGTGATGTGAACATATTATCCCTGAAATTTCAATTTCCGTTTTATGAAGTTGCATACAGGGAGAAGTTGGAGTGTCCGGTATAACATTTCAGGAATATGATCCTAGGGGGTGTGTGAAAGTTTTTCATGTGTTTTTCTCAGTTTTTTCTGCTTGGTGGCACCTGTCAAGACAGACACCGAGAAATCACAGATTTGTTGAGGTCACAAGTCCAATCGCCAAGACATGCCATGAAGCAGCGATAGTATCAATCCATACCATGAAAAATGCTGTGGATGTGCCAATTACTCCACGATTTGTTTTTTCAATATCACATATGTCTCTGTTAGTGATTGATTCGTGTCATCATGTTCATCCTCGTTTTTCACCCACATGGCCACAGTCAAACCGTTGCCTTTTGGATCAACAAAGGTTCTAACAATCTTCTCCGACAACGAGGAATACATGCGCTCACTGGCTCGAACTATAGGTCCTTTGGTGGAACTGTGGAATGGGCCCTGGGCCGCCTGGAGCGTGAGCCCATGATGAGGAGAACGGGTGGTTGATATAAAGTTATGATAAGTTATGTATATTTTTTTGCTATAGATATATTCCCTAGCATGGTCTAATGATTTACCATGTTTGTGTGTGTACATTATGGTATACAACTTTTACAACAATAATACATGTATGGATAGATAGATCGGTAGCGAGAAAGATGGATAGATAAATAGATAAGATAAGGTAAGATAAAATACGATAAGATAAGATAAGATAAGATACGATAAGACAAGACAAGACAAGATAGATAGATAGATAGATAAATAGATAGTGTTGTTTGCAATGTTTAAATACATTTGCTGAGATTACATGTGTGAAAAAAATATAGGGCTTCTCAGGAAATGGGGTGAGTCAAACCATTTTGCATGTAGAAATGCTATTCATATATCCTTGCCTTGAAGAAACTATTAGTGTAACTTGGAACATGCCCACACCAACAAGGAATTTGATTTTTAGTGTGTTTTTATGTGCCATTCGTTGCTACCGTTGCTAGTAATCGTAACATCATAAAATTGGTATTTTTGGTGGGGTTCACCAAACTGATACCCACCTGCAAAGTAACTAACATATACCTTCCCAAAAACACTTTTGAACATGATTTGCTTTTTTTCCCAAAGGTGGGGTTATGTCATGTTAAGTTCCCCTGAAGGCTGGTCGTCCGAATAGGCCAATTTGCATGCTCAGGAATGCTTCGCCACAAAACTCAACGATGCTTTGAGCCTCTGGCAGATGTGCCTGCGGAACATTTGGAGGATGCTGAACCTTGGGATGAAAAAGCCATTGACGAAAAAGAAACCAAGGGAGATGTTGGTGTTTTTTTTGTTTTTAGGGAGCCTGACTTTGAAAAAAGTAGTGGTTAGACATTCATGTGTTGGGTATTGGTAAGGGTCCATCCCAGTCTAATCCTGACTGGCCACTTTTTTGGTGTGACAGGGATACACAGAAATGAATAGCATGTTCCCGGCCTTATATGCTCTGACAGATCAAAATCTCCATCAAACGCAGATTGCCCAACAAGAATGAGGTTGATGGAACAAAATCTCCCACCACTTCATTTAATACACATCACATCGCAATATATGGGTGTTTCCAAAAATAGTGGTATCCCAAAATGGATTGTTTTTAATGGAAAACCCTATCAAAATGGATGATTTGGGGGAAAACCCACTATTTTCGGAAACATCCATATAAATTGCTCAATGCTTTGGGAGCCGTCATCACCAAGTGGTTCATCTGTTTTTGATGGATGAATCACTCATATTCATGCTGCCAATTTCCATTTCTCCACGAAAGCTTTCCCCCATTTGTGAAATTGATGCTTTCATCGGATTCTCCAATGTCGACCATGTTTCCCAGGAAATGGTCCCAAAAAAAACTCATGTGGGTCTATCATTCCCAAAGCATTGAGACACACACAAAGTATCCCAGCAGAGAGATCCCAAAACAAGAAAGACATATTGAGAACAAGAGCATTCACCTCCAATGCTCATGCTCATGAGACAATGTTCTATACCATCATACCGTTATGCCGCTATGCCATGTTTTCTCCTGGTTATTTGATCAACGCTTTACTATGGACTCATGTATAATGAATGATAGAAACAATGAAACATGAACCATGAACCAGCATTTGTGCAAACCATGTTAAGCTGAGGAAGAGATGTGCGGCTTATTGATTTGTGCCGTGACAGCGTTGGGGCTGAGGCGTTTCACATATTGAAAATTGTAACTATATATATTGTAATAGTTCGTACATTGTTATATTCATCCCGGTGCCCGCGGTATATATGGAAATTGTGTTCAACTTGACCAATAAGTTCAAGCAGGTCGCCACCACAAAGTATAGTAGAGTAGAAATACATTTGGTTCCACGTTGAACTTTCCTGTTGTTGACTTTCATTTTGAGATTGAGATGACATTGTCAGACAGTGTCCCATTTATCAAATCTTGTATGGATTAAAAGTTATCCAACATGTAATTCGAAAACAGACTTGTAACACTACATGGCATTTTGTTTTGACTAAGCGTTTAGTTTTGCACCGTGAAATGCCAAGTCATTCCTCTCTACCTACCTCATATTGGGTATATTTTGCTTATGACCTGAGCATGAACCGTTTCGGTTCTCCAACCCTTCGGGGGAACCTTGAGGTAAAGCTTGTCCAACCGCAGAAGCGGGGCATGTTGTGCAGGTGCGGATTTGGTCACGATTCGAGGGTTGTTTCTTTGTCCAAACTTGGAATTTCAGCTGCGATAAACTAAGATGTCATAACATGCCCCCTATAAAAAGGGACCATTTCAATAGGAACATAGTCTTCCAACCACCTTTTTTGTTCTGAAAACATGTTAGTTATGTTAGTTGTCGGGGGAATGTATTTGTTTGTTAGGAATGTCAATATGTAAGGGCAAACCCTCGGATGCCCCTTGCAAAAAAATCTGATATGATAGAGGTATAATCTTAAAATGTCACTGTTTTTCCTTGGTAGCCCAAAACATATGTTGACAAGATACGTTTGCTGTATATATAAACACTTTGAATGTATATATATATATACACATATGTATTTATTTATTGATTTATTTGTATATTGATTTTTTGTTTCTATATTTACTGTGCATTGAAATAATTTCTATGGTTGGAACAATTGTATGGTTGGAAAGTTCATGGATTCCCTGTACTTGGCCGATCACTTGATCGAATCGCACCTAGGGAAACCTCGGAGACTGGTAGTCCGTACAGGCATACGAAAACACTTGATGCTGAGAAATGCCTGTCAAATATGTATATATATATATATATATTTATTTACAGTATATATTATTATCTTAAATTTTTATTTGTTTTTTACACATGTATATATATGTTTATAGTATATTAGCAGCTTCATCGAACCTCCATGCACCATCATACACCACCGTAATAGTTTCAGATGACTTGTGCGTCGCTGGGTGTTTGTGTACTTCATCATAGAAGGTAGATGAATATATTCAATTCACATACGTACAAAAACTTGTACCCACCAGAAAAAACATGTGCACTTCCATCTGTAGATATATGCCAAAAACCACCCCAAAACGCCACAAGTAGATCACACCAACGGAAATCATTTGTCCAAGGCAAGCTCCCAATTTGATCGTTTCTTTCAACATGGTCAACACGTGGAATCCTGGAGGGCATTTTAAGGTCCATGAAATTAGCTGGAGGAGATTTTGGTGAGATTGCCTTGCGATTTGCTCCGAACAACTTTTGGGAAACAGATGATGTGATACCTATGCATTGTACCTATAGTAAATGTTGGCTTCTTTCTTACATACTGCGATATAATGCCTATTTTTTATTTGTATTAATATATATATATATATGTGATTGATTATGGGCTTTGATTTGCAAAGTGCAACTTGGGCACATGGATGTCATCGTGCAACAATCGCCTTGTATGTGGCTTTTAACTCCACTCCAATTTGTTGTGCTTCAAACATTTGGTATCAAAGCATTGATGCCAAACTTGATTATATGAACCATTATGAACCTAGGGCACATCAAAGTAAATGTCTACCATGTTTGAACATGTTTTAAGTATACAGCAATATCACTCACCTTCCTGAAGGTGGGCCTTCCATTAATTGCCATAGGGGTTGATGGAGGCTGCTACGCGGCTGAACTTAAGCCGCCTATATAGACGATTTCTTTATAAAGGGGGAGGTGGATTAGTTATAAGCTATAGGCTATGCCTATGTACAGCTCAATTGCCAACTTGCTCACCACCTCATACCCATTGCCTGAAGATGTACGTGCATTATGTTTCTTCATTGCTCAGATCCCAGGTGCAGGTAAAAAGAACTTAGAGACAGAGAACTGTGAGGGTATAGGAGGGTGACGTTCAGAACATTGATTGAGATGTCGAAAGCGAATGAACTGTTTATTGGCAAACAAACGCAGCGAGTATGTGTGGATAGATTAAGGCTATCACAGATTAGTGGATGCACAACTTGAAAGGAAAAAGGACAATGCTCGTGAAAATATCATCCAGAATCTATCCACTGTCATTGAGTCATGCAACCAATATGTGTTTTTTTAAATGTTTTATGCATTCATCCAACTTTGACAAGTTACATGTTCAACCATTGGAAATGTGAAACCACCCACCTGCAAGGATCGCTTCTACCTTGCTGTGTGCAAGGCACGAAAAATCGCGTTTGTTGATGAAGTTCTCGCTTGGAAATGGAAGGACAGCATATATGAGATGTAGACTATTTATAGCATTTATTTATACACATATATTATATTATCATATTCATAGATTTGAAAAGATGAGTTGGATGCAAACAACCCCTGCCATTTTTTCATTGGGGATCGCTGGTGCATGGTTTGAAGAAGTTGCCATAAAAGCTGTGACATGCTGAAAATTTCAGGGATGAATGAATGATCAAGAAACACTCCAGCACTGATGTTTTAATACTGCATACGGCATCAGATCTCCACCTAAAAAATATTGCAAAGTTCGAGCTAGATGACACAACAAAAGGAACAGAAGCAGCATGCAAGTATATCAATGTATAGCAAATCACGCCAAATTACCTTTTGTGTTGTAAAATACTTTCTAATATACTAATATAGCATTATGTTTGTTGTTGTCACTGAAAATTACCTTTTGCGTTCCTTATCTCACGTCAGGTGGATATCGACTGAAGATGCCGATGCGGTGCAGAAAATGGAGCGGCGCAGAATCCCCACAATTTTCCGAAAGAAGCGCCAAATTAGCATAAATTGGCTATGCATCACCCATTCCTTTATAATACACATATTTTAGGGAAACTATTCTGATACTAAGGATTGATGCTGTTTGGCAGTTGCAAAGGTTGACTATCATGTTGAGGTAGCATTTGGGGGTGTCATGCATGAGTTGGTAGGTGCAATGCTGTAGAGTCCAACTTGATGGTGTTATTTGAATTTTTGCTGAAGGATACCACCAAGTATGGTGTATACAGGGCAACGGGGGCCATGCGTATGGGAAATCATTGATGTTTTGAAGCAATTCAGGGGGGCAAATGGTTTCAAGAAGGGGTCATGTCATAAAACCAACATATCCATTTGCCCCTTGAGTAAAACACCATCATTTCGGGTACTGAAGAGATGTGAAGAGAAATTCTTCCGGTCAGCACCTGAAATATTTGTCAATTTTTTCCCTACGAAAGCAAGGATCACAATAACAATTTTTCCAGATGAAGACTGGTTTCCAGGAAGCTGTGAACCATCAACAAATATCATTCCAGATGTTGTGAACAGTAATCGCAATCATGAAAAATCTCGTAAAATGACTTTACAAATCTCATGAATGCATATGAATGACTCTTTTAAGGTGTCATTTGGATATGATGCTCCCGAGATTTGTAGAAATGACTTGGAGCCTGGGAGGAAGGGGAAGTCTTGGTGACTTGCTTTAACTACGGCTAGCCCCAACGTTTTTCCAGACATATCAACAGAGTAGCGGGGGAGCGATTTTGTGTGGAGAACCTGACCCAAATTGTCAGCCGCTGGGTAGTTGAAACTCGCACTTTCCTGGAAAACTTGAGGTTGGAACAACGCCGTGAGCAACAGAAACAATTGCTCATGGAACAAACTTTGGCAGCCTTCAGACGGAAAAGTATGCAAGAAGAACGAAGGACGGGATTTGTGATTTGTTGTTTGGGGGTATTTGTTTGAAATTTTCCGCCAGGTTCCAGTTCCAGCCATTTAAAAGTAAGTCCATGCAAGTGTTGTTTGTTTATAGTTTCTGTGTTGACAATGTTGGGTGACCCCGTCAAAGAAGGCGTGGGGGTTAGATGACTGCGGTGACTACAGCTTTGCAAGCAACAATCTGGACAGTTTTTGATGTTATGGATTGTACGTTTTGACGCTAGAAACTGAAGAAAACCAACTGGGCCTGGGGGTCTCTAGTGACTCTAGTCACCTTTTCTCCAATAATCAGCTGATTCAATGGTGACATGGCACGCAAACCAATAAACCAATACAAATTGCTCTCCATGTCCTTTACAATTAAGGGAACAATTAGGAGTTGGAGGAGCATCAAACACTTTCTTTAGGTAAGGATCAATTTTGATGGCATGTCGTTTGCACCAGCTGCCTTGTAATTGACCAGGAACAGCCAATTGGGTCACAGTCTATCAGCAGCAGCATTGGCAGCATCACCAAAGAAGGCAAACTATTGTTCCTTGGCCCGTGAGTGGGGATGAACATGACACGCTGGGGTGCACCTGCTGGAATGGACATGAATTTGCTCTGGATCAATGGTGCGTTTCAATGTGTTGCTGTTTTTTTACATGTCTTTTTGTTCGTCATTTAGGCAAGGTGTTCAATGCTCATGGACTAAACTATTTGACTTGACGTGTTGTACGTATGTTTAAATCGACTCATAACCTGTACATACATGCATATTTTGCACAGTCAGATCATTACAGTAACACAAGGTAAATTCACACACATGACACATATGATATTATTTGTAAATGGTATTCATATATACTGTATACTGTACAATCTACATATGACTATCATGTTTGTTTTATTAGCCTTTTGAATTTGTGAAATGAGATTGTAATCTCAGACCTATGTGACATATATATATATATATTGTGATATCACCTTGACAGGGGTGTGGGTTTCATCCCAAAGCGGAGGCAAGGGCTTTGACCTGGAGATCTGTCCAAATTGAATCTCATTATGACACGACAACCCACCTTCCACATGTTTTAAAAGACAGATCAAGTAAGAAAACTAAAGGACTATAGGACTCTATGGTTTTCAAGGTCTTTACATGTCTTTAAGTATGAGGTCGCAGTTTCTAAAGAGAAGATCACTGGATCTTATAGTCATTCTTGGTTGAACATATTCGCGATTTACTTGCCAAATAATTTTTCCCTCCCTGCATGTCTGAGGAGACATTGAGTCGGTGAAATGGTAGACGGCGGGGACCGAATCATTCCATATCAACAGGGGGTTCAAACGATCTTTCAACCACCTATCGGCTTTGAAAAACTGCTGTTGCTGTGTTTTTTTTGCACCAGCATTGATCGTTTCACCTGATTTTTTCTCTCTAAAACTTGGAGGGGAAGCCGGCACAAATAAGTGCGTTCGTTGGAAAAAACACAGGAAAGGCATGGTTTCAAAAAGATCAAAAAGTATTTATCCTTTTTTGTTGGGGGGAAGGGGGAAGAGGATTTAGCCAAGGGAGGTAGGAAGGGATATTGCAGCTGAACACGTGCAATTTCGTGATTATAGTATAGGAGTGGCTAGAGTGTCACTTGTTGTTTGTGAGATGCCGATTTTCGCTGAGCCATTGCGTGGCTCAAGCACCGAACATATCCAACATATGTACGGAATCAATTTGGGACAAATGTATCAGCAATTGATCGATTTTGGGTGAGTTTTGGTTGGAGAAGAGTGACGCAACGTTGGGTAAAAGGAAGGGGACTAACCTCACAGCGCGTCTCGATTTAGCTTGGTGTAATATGATTTTCTTGGACAAGATTGGCATTGTTTAAGCCACTAACAATGATCCGGATACCCAGCAAAACTTCCAGATCACTATCCGATCCCCCAAAGATAGATTTGAAGCAAATCTATTTTTGTCGCTTTCGTATGTTTCTTGGCCTGCAGGAGGGGGATGGAACTACCAATTGATGGAATGCATTAGGTCACGCTTTCTTGGTGAGGAAGCATTGCAACCGGAACAACATGTCAATTTGAACAAGAATCAACTATCGAGTCCATGTTTTTTTTAGATGTTACTGTCATCATTGTAAGTCTATTTTTGGAAACAAAGCATATAATTACATCCATTTTGTCTGGGGGGGTGACATATGTTGCAGATGGTTTTTCTTGCCAGTTTTTGTAAGCACGTCCACAACTCCTCCACCTAACACCAGGACTCATTTTCGATCAGATCTGCACCTTGGAAGCTTCCGAAGGTGCCAAAGGGGTGAACTCTTGGAGTTCCAGATGTGAGATATGTATATTATGCTCCTGTAAAATCCGAAGTAAACCTTCATTTGCCACTGGAATCCTGGGAGGGGGGACAACCCAACTCATAACTAGGTGGTGGTTTCAAACATTTTTGGCATTTTCACCTGGAAGAATGGGGAAGATAAACCCAGTTTGACCAATTTTTTTCAGATTGGTTGGTTCAACCACCAACCAGTGCCAGATGATGTGGCGTTTTTAGCAGGGTTTGAGGAATTGTTGGTTTCACCTGCAAATCGAGATCAAAATGAGATAGGTTTTGATGTGCATCATGTTAATGAACATGTTGTTGTTCATTATCTAGAATCTAGGTTCAACATACGACAAGTAGATCTAGAATGATATAGTAGAATCCAAACAAGCAGACAAGGAACAGGCAGATGGCCGACCAATTGAAGCGGAAAAAAAGCGACGTCCAAAATGAGATCAGAACGAGATCAGACCCCAACCCCGACAAGACACCCAGCCAGCCACTGTCGTTCTGGTGTTGGTGGCCGACCTTCAAGACGAGACCAATCATGGTGGAAAATTCCCAAAACGAGGCGGAAGGACTCCCTACATATTCCTTACTGGGCCCACATACTAAAATAAATCTACGCCGCTCATATAAATGGTTTGAATGAACATTTGATAATTTATCTATGGATGTATATGGAGATTTGGGAAAGATCCATGTAAACAGACCGGTGTTTAAGTTTGTTGGTTTTCTGAGGCGTTTGAGGCGTGGAGGGAGTAATCCACAAGGACTTGCAGCACAGGGTTGGTGCATAGCCTCTGAACAAATGGTGCTTGAGAAACGATCCTTTCCCCTTTCCTAAACTGGGTCGTTGGGGCCAGCCGGTTTTCAGGGACGTTTGCTGTTGGTTTTAGGGAGGGTAAATGAGGTGACTTTGTTTGGTCCAAAAAAAAAGTCTCATTTGTCAAGTTGTGCCATTAAACTAACTTAGGAAAGGATCGTTTTTCGGACCCAAAGGGGGGAAGTAGTTTCCCAAGTTACCATATATATTTAGTTACATCTACCATTTGTCAGAGACTGTGTTAGTTTTATGGGACGTGTATTGGTATTGGCAAGCATCATCAAACAAATCTATCCACATTTTGCAGTGAATTCTTCTCACAGGTAAGGATTTCTCCAGCGTGGGCCCATACGAAATTGTTGAAAGCGTTTGGATGCTCAGACTTTAGTCAGACTAGGATGATGGTTCTTTGATGTTTGCCTCCTAGTCATCGTTTTTTGTTGGAGGGGTGGTGGTGGTGCTGGTGCTGGTGCTGGTGGTTGAAAGGTATGTTATGATTCCTGCCAAACGTCACTTGATGATTTGTTTAAGCTCAAGTGTCATCTCAGTAGATTTGGCACACCAATGAAAAAATGATTTATCATGAGCCCATCAAAAACATGATTTACCAAAGGTCTTCGTTTGGAAATGGGAAAACATCAATCTCCCATCCTCATTGAAACTATCCCATGTCTATGCTTTTATAGTGTTATCGGTGCGAACTACCGTCATGAAATACAGGATGCCATGATGAACAATGTTTAGTTGAGTTAACATCCCAAAGTGGACTCACGCAATGATGTTTGTTCACTTTGAAGTGTTGTTGTTTTACCCGTATATGATGTGTTATTGTATACATTTGTTTTTTTAGATATCCGCATTTTTAAATATATATATTGATATATAATTATATATATATATGTGTGTGTAACTAGCGAGAGACGACATGTACCAATCCCCCAAATAACATGCCGACCATTTATCTAGTATTTATGTTATGTGCGAAACACTTTGCATGCTTCCCACGTTCTTTCACCACCATCACCATCAAAAAAACTTAAAGACATGGAAGACAAAACATCTTACATCCTTCTCGCCACCACCTATTCTCGTGACATAACCCAGTGCTTTTGTAGGAACCTCCAAGGTAACTCTAACTTGTTGTCCTTTACTTTTTGTTTAGGCCCTGGTAGCCACTATCCAAAGAGCCACCTGTTCTTTAGAAACCGACCAGTACGTTGGGGTGCTGGTTGCTAGTCAGATGTCACTCAGGCCATTTCCTAGCTTTCCTGTCCTTTGCCTTGGAGCTGTTACTGCAAGGAAAAGAGCTCAACTGGTGGGAAGGGCAGGGAGGAAAGTGATGATCCTGGAAGCTTAGTTGGTGACTCTCACGGAAAATGGGATCAGGGTTGACAGCAAATCTGTTCCAATGTTGAACACAAACTTGATATATGAATTGATTGGCACATGAACAAGCATAGAATATATATATATATATAAGATTGTTAACATACAGAATATATATATATATGTTACCATACATGTATGGTCATATTCATTGTATATAACATACCATGTTGTTACTTCAACATGGGTGTCAGATGTTTCACTGCACTCAGGGCTACAAGACGAATGGCAGGTGCAGTCGTCAGGGCTTGGGTACATCATGATGAGGGATCCCATCAGATAATTGCGTTTGGAAGTTGTGGATAACGCAAGAGGCCCATATTTTGTTGGATATGTTTGGGACCTGAAAATTTACACACACACACACACACAAAATCACACAAATTTCTGGCAGTTTTTTGATTTGTTTTGGTAGGCAGACTAGGCATTATGTAGCACTAACCTGATACTTCTCAGTAGTCAATTTCATGATTTCGACGTCATGTATCCTGACTTCCAACAGGTTGCCAACTGGTTTGACCACAAGATATATGAATGCATTCATCCAAGCCGAGTGTTTTCAGATGTTCAGTGGGGACCAAGATGACACAGAATTACATGTGGAATGGGAATGAAAGTGTTGTTGCCAAAGGTGACGGTTGTTTTTCAACAAGCTGCAAGTCCAAGGTCCTCATCCCTATCGATTAGCCATGGTTTCTTAGGGGCAGTGACCCTCAAAATAGAACATGCATTTTCAAGTAAGGAGGTCACAAAAAATCGGGGATCAATTTCTTCATGCACATTGCAGCAGCTGTTATGTTATCAACTGGGCTCTTTCAACGTGACATCTTAACCGTTCAATGACACTCCTTTGTGTTCAATGTGTTTACATGGCCAATGATGAATGCAATGGTTATTTTGCATGCTTACCGTTTAAAAAAGGCAGGCCATTTATCCCAAAACTAAGCGAGTCTGATCCCTTCACCAACCAACAAGGATTCTTGCTTCGCCTTTTCGGCTCAGCCACGGTGCCCACGGTGAAACGCCGAGCGTTGAACGTCCCACCTTTTCCGGTTTCCAATTTCCTAGATGGGTCATGGGCGATTCGGCTGACTTGGTCGTCCCTTGGCCGTTTAAAACGGAGGTTCGAGGGGGTTGGCCAAACGTGCGGTTTTGAAGAGACTGAAGTAATTAGTTAATATGGTTCTTCATTAAAAAGGACTCACATTTGAAAGATTGAGGGGATGTGAATTCTTCCTGAGCATGTTGTGTTTACATTTATATATACCTACATACCCATGTTATATATTTTATATCTAGGTTTTATGTACATGTATTTTCAATTTATACATATGTTATATCTATCTTGTATTAACACATAGTATGTTTACATATAGCAATTCAACGACTCTTCGTGACTTGATCACCTCAAAAAAAAGCACCAAAGCTTTATAGAGAAACAACCAGAGCTCAATATTTCCAATGGCTCCGCGTGATTACTATGTGTTTCCTCTTTTATTTGGGGTGTTTTCGGGTTTACCTACACTAATTTTTGTTTCGAATTGGTCGGAACCCATTCCTGAGGGACACACCTGAATTTGGAGGGTTTTAGAGGTTCATTTAAAAAAAACACAATTCATCATGGGGGAAGCCAAAAACAAAAAGGCTGGTGTATTTCATGCTTTTCCCTGTTATATAAATAGATTTTTATTCAAGGAGAAACTGATTTCAGCCAAAAAATTCCGCAGCAAAATGCCCAAAATCAGATGGGGGGAAGGCCGGGTAGACCTTTTAGTGCCACTTATGTCCAAAAAAATCAAAGGAGCCCTTTAAAACGGGATATACCCAATAAATGCTCACTATGGAAGGTGTATATGGGATTGATGATTGAGGGTACCATCCCAAGGGTACTACCATTTTCCCTATGAAGGTGCCACTTGTGTATCAAAAAATCTCTTTCAGGATCGCTTTCGGAACGTGGCCGAGCAGCTGTGTCATGAGTTCCAGCGGCAGTCGGCTCGACTGCGCGATGTGGAAACGGAGAACACTAGGTGGGGCCCTGCTACCACAGAACAATTGAAAGCAGGTTGGACATATTGGGTAAGAAAAGCATACCAAAGAAACGCCACGAAACGGTGGGAGAGTTGCCATGAAACTTAGTACATCATGTTTGAAGATTTTTTGTGTAACCAGCTTGTGTTCAAGCTGAGTCAAATATCAAATATGACGCACGTCTTCGATTACATCCCAGATAATCCATAGATTTCCTCTAGTTGTTACCTAAGTAAATGATTGCTCTCTCTATATTGCACAATTTATCAAGACTTTGTCAACCTCAACCTAAATGTAGGTTGATCATTTGACGTTATGTCTGTATGTTTCAGGTTGCTGAATGATTCTAAAATTATGCCGGTCCCTACTAGCATTTCTCTATCCGTTCCTTGACCGGCCTACTTGGCCACATGACGTGGAGGCTCAGAGGATGGCCCGACAACTTCCGACAGCATCATGATGGTGGCTCCAGTTGCAAGTAGTTAATGGCCAGTCAACCTACCCCCTCTCACGTATCCCCACCAGAAATAAGGCCTTAAGGGCTTATTGTATAACCGTTGGTTTCCCTAAATAAGGCCTTATTGAACCCTTATTTCTGGAGGGATCCTTCCAATGACATCAAATATTTTGAATGTTTTTAAGTTTCCAACCAAATACTAACCCAGATAAATTGACACAAGTGTTGTTTGTCAGGGAGAGAAGTTGGTTGGCGGAACCCATAATTATAGGAGGAGCCTTTTCTTCTTAACATCAGATGCGTTGCGGCTTTGTTTCTCGGTCGAAAAACAACACATGCCGTTTCGAAACACTAAGAGGACCCGCGTCTGAAGCTTGAGCCGAGACATTTTTTTTCACACCTTTTTGGAATGAGGTCAAATTCTGTCAAAATGCAGGATGGTTGTGGCTCCAGGGTGGCACAGCATCAAAGATGGTTATTGCCAGCTTCTTCCCAAGTGACCTTTTGATCACCCAACTGGAGGTCACTCAACACCTGAACAGGTCACTAAAAAACACCCAAAAAGGTCACAGGGAAGAACGTGGCTATTTTAATTTATATATGCTACAGTTTTTTCTTGGAATCTTGTAGTATGATCAATTCAGCTATATGTTTGTTCGGATTTATATAAGGAAAGATGTATATCACCCATTACGGCCAGAACTAAATCATTGAGCCGAGCTCCTGGTGGTTTCAACTCGCAACTCAGGTGCCGAGTCTGGAAATACTGAACTTTTCAGAAATCCTTCAGGCCTTCATCGATCCACCGGGGTTTTGCTGGGATCACCGAAATGGGGGGGGAAAACACCAAGCTGGTGACACCTGGGACCTGAGGGGTGTTCTCCTTTCAACCACCTCCAGGGCAAGGTGTGTATCTTTCCAAAGCGGCAACAAAAAGGTGGCCTTTTTTTTTGGGATTTGGGGCATGCTCCCCGCGATACTTCAAGTAAATTATCTCAATATCGAACCTGAAAATATGCAAAGGACCCGAAGGGGATTCAAAAATAGAATCAATATCAGTTTTCACATGTAGGAAGGGTCTTTTCGTACCATCTACTAGCCTGCTGGCCGCTGGCAGTGTGTATGTAGCCTTTTTTATTTGAAACACATGTATTCTGAAAAGCCTTGAGAGATTATGAGAACATCTCAGCATGTTGCCTTGGGACACAATGGCCAGGCCTTTGCAGAAATTTTGGTGATTGTATGTCCCCACAAATGGCTGACCCAACCAAATGATTGGGAGACACAAGCTGGCAAATATACACATGTTACATCATGTTACAGGTTACATCATATTTCAATATTGTACAATTTACATAAAGAGTAACATACACTTAGACACACATGCATACAAAAATAGATTGTACATATATATATATATATTTACACGTCATCTACATCATATACATATATATATATATATGTATATACACATCATATATGTATATGTGTATCACATATATATTTCTATGTGCACAGTACTTATGTTTGAAGAACCCCCAAAAGGTGTAAAAGATTGCATTATTTTGGTGTGAGTCATCTCACAGCATCTCAGGGCCAATACGAAGCTATCTATTTCTCCCCCAACTGAGAAAAGAGTACCGGCCGCTGACAGATTTTCCCCCGGATTTCATGCGGCCCTGGAGGTTGTTCATGATGCAAGCTGATCATTTCAGCTTCCCCAGAAAAAGGGGTGGGCTTGGATAACCTCCAGGCCTTGGATTTTTGCGTCCCCAAACTTGATGGTATGATGTCCTCAAAAATATGGGCGCTACCACTGCCATATATAACTTTGGGGATCTTGGGGGGTATCAATTGGGGTTACGGGATGGTTGTTGGTCCAATTTTGGGAGTTGTAACATTCCAAGTGCTCCAGGCTTGGACTCCTTGCCTTTCACATCCTTTCACCATGATATTTCTGTGTCAAAATCTTGGTGGTGGTTTCACTTTTTAAAATTTTCACCCCTTTGAAAAAAGATCTCCAATTTGACTAATTTCTCAGGTAGGTTGGTTCAACCACCAACCAGTAATCATATATATATTTACCTTTGCCTCCCTCAAAGGTGGTAGGTTTTTAGTAGCATTTTTGTTGGGTGCTAACTCTGACCGGTCAAACGACGACCCACGACACAGGAGTGCTTCCGAGTGATCGGCGTTTGCCAAGCAAAGGTTGGGAGCCTTCCGCAGAAGAAGCAGGTGATTCCCGGTGGTCAAAATCCTGGTGAGCGGGACCGGCATGGGTGGCAGATTTTTAGAGGTTGTATACGGAGTTGTGACCGGACAAAGAGGATGGTTTATGCCAGAGATTTCATGATATACTGACAGTCTGTTTTGGAGTTTGGATCACATGGTCTACTTTGCCAATCAAAGACCATGAAGTCTGAGGAAAAATCATCGAAAGTCGTGGAAATTGATTGACACTTTGCAATGTTAAACAGTGAAACCGCAAAATCGGGATGAGCTTCGAATGTATTGCACTACATCCCAATCCACGAGTTTCTGTAGGCAGCTTCCCTTCTGAGCGTGGCCTCCCCTCGGAACGTGGCTTCTCCTCGGAGCGTGGCTTTGCTTCGGAGCGCGGCTTTGCTTCCGAGCGTGGCTCTGAGGGTCGGGAACGTCGCCCTTCGCAAGTGCAGTCCAACCGCAGTGAACGTCGCATGAGTGACTCTCATAGGTCGGGGGTGGGGGAAGAAAAGGGAATTACGTAGGAAAGTGAGGTGTTTCCAAAATTGCTGCTGATGTTGTTCTGTTTTTTTGCAGTACTTTAAAAAGACACAAAAAGTGCTGATCATTGGTTAATCATGGTTACGTACATCCTTATCAAGATTTGAGTTCTCACCATGAATTGATTGAACTCATGAGGCTGGGCACTAGCAAACCAGCTGTTATCACAGCTGGCCTAAAGAAAAGTTCACAATATGCATTTTATCTTAGCAAAGGCCCCCAACAAAACTTGCCTGAACGAAGCAGAGAGATTTGATTTCAAGTTGGGTTAGTGTTGACACTTTCCTGCAACAAGACATCCACAAGGATGAGTATCCCTGGGGTTTCCCAAGCATCCACATGTAGTTAGAATTCTTTTAGTGTTTCCTCCAAGCATGATTATTTGTGGGGCTTCCCACATGTACCATACTCTCCCACTAGGTGGGCATACCACTAACTACCAGGATGGTGAAACTATGTAAATAAGCGCTACTGGTGATAGGTTGTATTACCACCAGCTCGCATATTCCAGATGTAGCCAATGCCAGACTTTGTTTATCTTCGTTTCTTGCTATAAATGCCATCACCAAGAGCTCTTCGGTTGTTGAGAGGATCCTTGCCGAATCATCATCTCTTCAAGGGAGATTGTCCTTCAATAAAATCATCCAGTTTTTATCTTGCATACGGAACGTAAAACATTACTGAATATACGTGATTCATGACTGATTTGGGGATATTCAAACAGTATAGTTAATATATGGAAATATAGACATATACCACACATGAATGGTTGATCAACAAAATGATACCTTGGTAAAATGTGGTGTTTACCCTTGACCAAACCGTTCAGGAGTTGGTCTCAAGTCTTCAGTTCACAAGGTTTTGAGTCTGAACAACATGTGGCATTGGTGGTGTCTTGGTTTGATTCGGTGTTTTTGGTTTTCATATTTTGTTTTGTGCAGTTTTCTCGTATGGTTTGATGATGGATGTTTTCGGGATGTTTTTGTTCAGGAAAACCGGCCAAGAAAACAAACACTTGCTGTATAGCTGTAAGGTGCAAGGGACAGAAGCAGAGATTTTGGTCAGGTTTTGGTGTTTGAAATTCAAAAAACAGCAAGATTGATATCAACTTTCCCCAAAAAAAGAATCCGGTTGTAGAAATGAGCCATGTAATTTGCATCCATGATGTCATGAACATTGTTTTGTAGAAGAGTATTCCCATCATTTTGTCCATGATATTAGATATACCTATATTTTTCCATTATTTTGCATATATACATACCTTTCTTGAGAACTCCCATCATCCTACCTTCACCAACCTCCCAGGACCCCCCAGCGCCACACCTCTCCGAGCTCCGGCAGCTCACACGAAGTATGACGCATCACGACAGTTTGGAGTCGGCGATTAGGAAGCACCTTGGTGATGAGAAAAATCTCCCCAGGTTCGGTTTTCGCCAATGGGAAACCCGTGTTTTTGTTTGGTTTTTGTCTATTACATCCTCTTACATACCCTCCCGAAGTTTAACATAGCCCCTGAAAATGGATGGTTGGAATATTATTTTCCTTTTGGGATGGTAACTTTTCAGGGGCTATCTTAAACTTCAGGTGGGTATTGGTATTTTTTTTCGGTCATTTTAGTTCTGAAGGCATCATTTCATATCATTTCTCATATATTTCAATTTGATATGAACTTTGTTTTTGAATGTCTTTTGATTTAGTACTAGAAAAAATGATGATTTCATCATCTCAAAGATTTTGGAGATATCAATACGACCGCCATATTTATCGTGGCGGTTTTTTCATCACTTGACCTGGACCTGGGATTTAGATTCTCATGGGGTGAAGGAGACGAGATGAGTTCCCTTCAAATGTTTGAGTCATTCTGTTGATGGTTCAGAACTCCGGCGTGAAAACCAGTTGAGGTTGATAGTAAAATTACCGGGTTATACCGTTATTTAGAGGGGTTTTATACATCCCAGGTGGTGCAGGAATTTCATCAACAGTTGTATTCTCCAGTTTCAGAGAAATTTCATGGACTGGTATCGTTACATATCGGATGAAAAGAATATTGGGCACAAACTGGAGGTAATCTAAGCATGTTTTTTCAGCCCAAGGTATTTTTGCATGATTATTCAAGATGGACGTTGGTTTCCAGGGGGTGCATTCTTATCACCAGGTTCCGCCTTGCCTTCCCATTTAGCAATGTTTCAGGAGCAAAAGCAGCACCACAAAGTGCCAGGTGCAGCGAAGAGACCTGTTTTTTTCTCATGGGAAGCGTGAGTGGCCGTGGCTGAGAATACGGAATTTCATGGAATCGCGGAAAAACATGTGAATTTTCGTAAGGAATAAGACATAGCCTCACAGCCATTTGTGGATGTTGATGGGATGTTTTCTTCAATCCTAAGACTCCCTGTGAACGGCAAAGTACATACAAGTGTATAGCTTAGTATGTGAATAGACAGGTTGATCAATTTGATCACTTGTTCTGGGCCGGTTTGGAAGTGGGGTTCTTTGACAAGTAGAAGTTCCTTTCATACATCTAGCCATAATAACATTGACCAGTAGTAGTAGTAGTAGTAGTAGTAGTAGTAGTAGTAGTAGTAGTCGTAGTAGTCGTAGTAGTCGTAGTAGTCGTAGTAGTCGTAGTAGTAGTAGTAGTAGTAGTAGTAGTAGTAGTAGTAGTAGTGGAAGTGGAAGTGGAAGTGGAAGTGGTAGTGGTAGTGGTAGTGGTAGTGGTAGTGGTAGAGGTAGTGGTAGTGGTAGTGGTAGTGGTAGTGGTAGTGGTAGAAGTGAAGTAAAAACCTAGTGGCACAAAGCTAAATGGTATAGTTATTTCATAGCTTCCCAGGGCAAGAGCCGTTGATGGTAGCAACCTGGCAGGGACAAGCATTGATGAACTTACCAAGCTCAACTTCAAAAACTGGTGCTTCCCCGGGTTTTCATCGATGAAACCACGTCAACTCCAGGTTTGCTTCTTCAGAGCAGGAAAGGTTGCAGTGCCTTGGGCGAATTTGAAACGGTTCGCAGGCATAGAGTGAGTCAAGATGTCGGTTTGTAGAGTAAGTGCCTTTGACACGCTACATGTTTGTTGTCTACATGTTGTTTTTGGTTGTATTTTTCAAATAGAACATAGACATACTTGTATGTATCGAAGTTTGATACGGCAAAATGCTCAGATATGTATATGTACGTATAGCATATTTGTTCAACGATATATTTATACATCTATGTCACGTCTACGTATTGATATACACACACACACCATCTGTTTGATATGCATTTGTTTAATAGATAGTCTCTCAGTTTTCTAGGGATTGTGATCACTTTAAAGCAGATTTCAACTTGATGAGATCAAAACTTGCCTTCAGAGGGACAACGGTGGATCCTATAAATAAAAATTGTTGATGTGCACATTCTGGCAATTTTCATGGCTAGCAATTTCATGGCACCATAGCACCAAGCACGTTGTTTTCGCCAAAAAAACTCCTGGCAAAACCTTACATCCCCAACTTCCAATGTTTCTCAAAGGAAAGAAGTCACAAAGTCTACAACCCACCTTTTTGAAAAGGCTTCACTAATGGGTTGGACATGTAATTTGTTTGTGTTCGCTTCCTGTTTTTTTTTTTTGGGGGGGGGCAGTTCCACATGTTTTTTTGTTAAACCACCCCAAAAAGAACAATCCAAAAGTGTGTTGGACCTAAGGTTCATGATCATGCGGGCGGAGAAGACACGAAACATTAAGAAACGGCAACAGAACTTTGTACCTCGGTTTCCTTTCAGTGAGACTCCTGGGGGTTGCAGCAAAAGGAACAGGAGGTTCTAAGGTTTTTTTTTTTTTTGGAGGGGGGGTTCGGTTGGGAAAAAATGCAATGTTTAGATATTTGCAACTTAACTCTGAAAGATTATTTGTGTTGTTTTTCAAGATGGAGATGTCATAAGTCTTTCCATTTTTGTCCATGTTCGGAAGTGAATCATTGCCATTTTAATAGTCTGTAGTAGATCTACCATCACCATGTGTAGCCGTGAAATTGATGGCCTTTACAATTCTGAAGCATATGTTCAATCTTAAAAGCATGCAGCAAAGTTCACTGAAAGTTTGCTGGGATATTTTTTAGATTGACCACATGTATATGCAATTATATTTTGTTATATAGCGCATTGTAACTAACTATGTTGTACCCATATTTCAGGTGCTGTGGTGTAGCTTGTCTTGATCAGCATCAAGATATATCAATCTATATAATTCAGTATCGAGTAGCACATGTGTATACTAGGTGGTGGTTTCAAAGATTTTGTATTTTCACCTCTACCTGGGGAGATGATCCGATTTGACGCCTATATTTTTCAAATGGAAATGGGTTGGTTCAACCACCAACGCCTTCAGGTGATTAACCCGGACTCCACCTACGCGATCGCATGGCAATTACTCACCTCGTGCTGTATGGCCTTTGTCGCCATTGTGACGCCCATTCAGGTCCGTGGGCTTCCTCCGGTGTTCACCGGGTACAAAAACGTCAAGCAGGTGAGTTTAAAAGAAAACAGCCCCTGCTA
The DNA here is from genome assembly GCA_000507305.1 of Breviolum minutum Mf 1.05b.01. Lineage (NCBI taxonomy): Eukaryota > Dinophyceae > Suessiales > Symbiodiniaceae > Breviolum > Breviolum minutum. The sequence goes on from DF239725.1 coordinate 70,476, forward strand.
GCTTCATTTTTGGACCACCAGAGTAGATTACTTTTTGTAAAAAAGAGGATTAAAAGGATATAAAAAGGATTTACTTATTCCAAGGGGACCATGTGTTGATGTTCCATGTTTAAATCGACCCGCAGTGTATATGGCTTCTGGGGTGTTTTTTTTGTTGACACGAAGGTCTCCCACAAATCCAAGGGGGCGTCACGGCTAGGTGGGTTTGTTGGAGCTTCGGTTTGATGGCTTACAAGTCTTGAGTTGGTGCTTCTTGGCGAAACCAGCGTTGGGTTTTTATGCTCAGTTACTCAGCTCCGGCCTGGGATGTGGAGCAATAAACGTGAAGGCCCAAAATGATATCAAACGTTCATTACAGTAACTGTTTTATAGGTCCCAATAGGTGTCATTTCTGGGATTCCAACGTAGACCTTCACTTTTTTATGTGGCATCCTGGTTTCTTGAGCATTTCGTCATTTCTGGAGCTTCCCACGCCCACGGGATGAGGCTGGCCGTCTTTTTTTTGGATGTGCTTGGGAAAATGATGTTCCTAGCGATTTATAGCCCAAATATGTTTATATAATATTTGATAATATGCATTTTTTTATATACACACATATATAAACAAACATGTATAGCCTGTATAGCTGTTAGCTCCCTGCAGTGTAGAAACATTTCTGTCTAATGGAGCTTTTAGCATCTTTTAGCTTTTTTGAGGTGTATCTGTATACATCAGGTTTCCTTGTACTGTAAACCTATCTCAACAAAAAATTCAAGACCTCCAACATCTTCTTCATTTGAGCAACTAGCTGGTGGTGCTTAGAAAGGACCTAAGGAGCTGTAGATTGGTAGGCTTCAAGCACATTTTATGGCAAAGACACCAACTTTTGTTGATGCCCTTTATTTTTAGCCAAGCGGGTCTTGTAATTAAAAAACAACATGGGGGAGGTGCCGGCTTGGTGCAGTGTTGGGCATCACTAGGCGTTGACGTGGTCTTTTTCATCGACATGGTCTTGCAGTTCTTCACCATGCATCTCAGTTCAAGTTGGATAAACATACATATGATGTATTGTGTCTACCATTTCCTATGGCCACCTTTGTTTACTTTTCTTGACATCCATCGCTTTCTTTGTGTGCCGAATTGGCTATGATTATACAGGGGTTATCCTTATTTGAGGGATGTTCATGTTGGTAATTCCAAAAGTCATGGTTTTCCAGGAGGTTCAATCATCCTGCTGGCATGTTGATAAGTTTTTGTTTCCAAGGCCATCATGTGCCCTTCGCATATATTCATGTTTGAACGGTAGAGCTGTGGGACGGAGAGTGGCTGAGTGCCATGTTTGTAGATGACAGCTTGAATGGTTGCCAATCAATATGATCTGGCACAGTGGTGGTTTAGGAAGCCTTTTTGTTTGGCAAAAGTGCTTTGGCGTGGAGTTTTCCTCGCAATGATGCACATGGACTGGATACCATCAGGTCATTGGCTTCTTCCATTTGATATTATGCACCAGTCAATGATAAAAGCGTGAGCTTCAGATGGAGCTTCGCATTTTTTGTTCGTGGCACCGTATTTTTCACAGCCGTTTCAAGGCCTTTTGACACAGAGACCCCGGTAAAAAAAAATGTGCAAAAGATGTGTACCTTCGCCATGTCACTGCTCTTTTTGGAAGGTATGCCAAGACTACACCGCGAGGTATGGAATGGGAGACAGACTTGAAGAAAATCTGAACCTTGGAACGCAGATTTTCCGATGACAAAGGTGGTGGAAACCCAACAAAAATAAGGGCATATATGACTATGAAGGATGGTGTTTTTTTTGTTTTTTTTTGTGTGTGTGTGTAGAAATTGGATTCCAATGATTTGGAGGTGAGTTTGGAAGTAGTACTACTTTTACGGGGAAGTTCCTCTTTTTGGAAGAATCCCTGAAGTTTTAATCTCTTGTTTCCTTTTTTGTGGGGAAAGCATAGCATCTTGTACCACAAGAAGATACAAAAAGGTAGTACATAATTATGGGCCAACAACAAAAAATTGGGATGGTCCAATTTTCATAGCTGTGCCATGCATTTTGTTGGGCACTTATCTAATTAGCGGATTCCTCATTGATGCTATAGAATTTAAATGTAGTGTGCTTTGCCCAAGCAGGTTTTTTCCGGCTTTGGTAGACATTGACATGCAGATACATAAATAGTCAGTGTGAATTTGAAGCCTGAAGGACAACTAGTAACACTTGCGGTGTTTGATGCCAGAAAAAATAGGTCGGCACTACTTGATGACGTGGTTTGCGGTGGATTTCTTGACCGTCATCCCCTTTGACATCTTCAGTCTCACTTGGAATGCGGACAATCTCAAGGTGGGGAACCCTGCATGGCGCTTGGTGCCCCAACCATGGTGGGGAAGTTGTTGAGCGGTCATGTCATGGGGGGTGGTCCCTGGGCCGGGTTAAAATCTACATACCCTCCTGGGAACTAACATATGCCACCTGTGGAAGAGGAAAGTCATTTTCCCAGCTACCTTTTAAAGGGGATATGTTAGTTCCCTGGAGGGTATTTACCAATTATATTATCATATCTTCACACATTCCTCACTAATTTCTCATGGTTTATCATCATTCTTGCACCATTTTTTGGGGGGGTTCGCCCGCCCCCTTCAAAAACAAAAAAAACTAGCCAACCCACCACCAGCAAGGAGGATGTTTAGGCATCTCACCTGGCCACTCTTAAAATGTATGCAGGAGTTGAAGAGTATCAAAATCATCAGGGCAGTGAGGCTCTTGAAACTGAAGCTTTGGCAGCAAAAGCTTGAGAGTTCCCCCCCTAGTAAACTAACCTGGCAATGGGAAAGAAATCACCATGTTTATATAATAGGAGACACATCTTCAGATGGTTGTTTTTTTCCATTGTCGTGCAAGTTTTCTGGGAGGTGTCGCCCCGAAAAAACACGATGATGGATGGATGAAATCCGAGGAAAAAACAGGTCATGCAGGTCCCGCAGTTATGTGAGCAACAGGTATATCCAAAGTTTTGTGAGGCTTGCTGACTCAAAGATGCAGGATCTGGTGGAATGAAAGGTTGTCTGTGGATTCTTGATGATTTGCAAGTTACTTTGATAAGGAAGTAGATGGAGGAATAATGGAAACGTCCATGTCCATTCATTTAGATATTCAAATGTGATCACCCGATAGCCCCAGGAAGGTGTTGTTTGGGCCTTGAAATCGGCCAAAGTGACGTGTCGATGTGTTGGGTGCCTTGTTTTGTGATATCCAAAAAGCAATCTCCAATGCACCCTCCGGACAAATGTAGACTGTTGTGTCCAAATGTTCAATGATTTTGCCCATATACCCTGGGAAGATACCCCAAACTTCCCCAAACACCCCAAAAGAAAGAATTCCGTCATATGTCATAAAGTGTTGGTGAAACATCCGGGGTACCTTCCAGGGGTATGTGGGTGAGATCTTAGAAATGTTTGGTCAAACAGGTTTGAGGCAACACCCGTCCCACGGTATAATCTTTTTGCATCGCCCAATTCATTGTGTGATGTGTGAGACCAGAAACTTTAATAAGCTTTCAACATTAGCAGCATTCCTTGATTTCCAAGTGTGAACATGAAATTGATTGAAGACAAAGTTATACATGTCTCGCATCCTTTACATCTACAGATGGACAATTTAATTCAGATGTTGCGAAATTGTGATTTTGCATGCTTGTTTTTTTAATGGATGGGACAGTTTCAAGAATGGTGTCAAGACAAGTTTGTTTGCTTTTTGTTGCTACCTAGGATGAGGATTTTGAAGTCCTCCCGGTGGTGATTCGTCGTGAAAGGATCCCAGGATGGATAGGGGCATCAGTAGCCACGGCCAGGGAGAATGTAGGGAATGTTTCCAAACATGAAGTGTTTTTCTTTGAAGAATCTAGTGGTTGGTCAAACGCTATTGTTGATTGATTACTGAGATTTGTTTACACATTAATGGTACGATGATGAACTATTGAGATGTAGTTATATATTAGTTCTATATTTAATCAGAATACCTGTTAAGTGGGGGTTGGCCTGTGTAGAGGAGCATCAACCGAAAAGTCCGGGGATCTTTGGATACATATAATGTTTTTGTGAATATATGTTTATGTAAATTATAAATGATATATTCAAAACGTGATATACATGTAGGATCATGAGCTAAATCTATACTGCTGCGACTTCTAAGAGCTGGGATCAGACTGCCACCTGAGACTGAGTAAAAAACCTCTCGTCATCTCAGAAAACATACGGTAGGTTTGTTGAATCTTAACGGTAAAAAATACATTGATTTACTGCAATTTGCATGGGCACATGTTTCCAAATGTCGGCTTTCGATGCACTTAAAGTAGTAGATGTTCTTCCGTGAAAGATATCCTGCAACCTTTCCTTGTGATGGCCTCTCCACACAAAATGAATGAACATCGGAAATCATCCGGAAAAAAAGCAGCTGAGGTTGCATAAGTTGGAAATTGCCTTGTCTATTCCATATCAACATATTGCCTTGGTGCGCTTCCTCTTCGGTTTGGTTCTGGTATGCCCCTTGCCATTCCAAGCCCTCGTTTTGAATCTTTCGGATTGTTTCATGGGTTGGAGATGTCAGAAAACGGGAACCATGTGGTGATTTCTTTTGGTGTTGTTCTTTGGTTAGAGCCGTTTACGTATACAAGATATTTAATTAACATTGATATTTTTTAATACTATGAGTGTTAAAGGAGAGTATGCTATAGTAGTTTATTTGTGTTATATCCAATTTTCAGCGTATGAAGTACGGATGATGTTTTTCTGTTTCCCTACTCATTGGAAACCTTTGGAGAAACCAAACCGCATGAAGTTGGTGTAGACTCATACCACATGATTTTTTTCATGTCGCTCACTCGTCCATGACACTGGAGTCAAAGGAATTACCTGGATATGCTAATGAAAGTGACCAGTGATGCAAGCAGGTCCAGATTTACCGGACAGATCACGACATGATGTTGTTACAAATCAGGACTTCCTCCCACCAAAGTACACAGTTGATCGCATTTGTCATTTGACATTACAGTATGTGTTGGATCTTATGTTCTCATTCTTCAATGAGGGATATGTTTTTTTACCAACATCCCGATGTTAAGTTATACATACGGTAATAAGATGATGTTCAAGTGCTGTTGTATGTCTTCAGGTCATTGGTTGTCATGTTTCTGGGCAATGTGTTTGCATTTGGCTTCTTGGTGGCATTGATGAGCGGGTGGTGTTCCTGAAAGTGGGTGGAAGTGCCCAAAGTCATGGGGAGTTTAAGGTTTCGCCCGGTGTGTTGGTTGTATTCGTTCACTCGTGGGGCAAAGATGTGCAAAGGTTTTTGTTTTTCTTTGAATGGAGGGGTTTGACAATGAGGATGATCAGAAATCAATAGAATCATATATAGACAATCCATTGCTGCTGAGTCTATGCTTGTTCTTGTGCACTGCACGCCATAGTTTGTCAGAGATCACCCAAATGCAACATCCTTCGGGCTCCGTTATGTTTTATTAGCATTTGCTACATGATCTTTCATATAGGGTGCAGACACCCCAATACAACATCATCCAATGTTTTTTTCAGGCAGAAAGTTCTGCTGGGTGCCAACTACCAACTCGGGCGCCCAATCAGCTTCTCCCAAGACAATCCAACCAGAAACCACCAAGCAGCATCACCTAAACAAACCGATCCAATCCAACGAGATGAGATGTTGGAACGATGCAATTGTGAGTTCTTTCCAAGGTGGATAACCAAGTAACCTTGGATGGTGGCATTGTCACTTGGTTTCAATCCTATCAAGTCTAAACTGCCTGCGAGGCTGGATATGATTAGATGCAGAGTTGGTGGCTGTCAGAGATTAGCAGATTTGAATGGAAATGGGGATATTTGTTGTTTTCATTTTTTCGCGTGTGTTTGTCTTGTTGCTGTTGTTTTTTGGTGACTTGGGTCATCCTGCCATTTTGAAGAACCAGCCAACCTCAACCTTCTCCAGTTAAATACTGCTTGGGCCATGGCAAAATGTGTAGAAATGCTTCAAAATTCAATCAATTCGATGAGTTGAAATGATTAATTATTTGGAATTGAGGCCATCCGACGAAACCTCGATTCGAAAGGGAGGTTTTACTGCCGATTTTTTTTGTTGGAAGCAGAGCGACATAAATATCATAAATCACCAAGTAGTCATGGACTGACATAACGACCTTGTCTCTGATTTGGATTTTTTTACCCAGATGTTCGACATGATTATTGCCAGAGGACTGAAATACCCTCCCTCCCTTCATTTGGGTCACGGCACTGGGCACTGAGTGTGCCTTTTTGCAGCCACTTTCGAATATACCATCAGCTCACCAGGTATAGATACATGATACATGGTTGTTGTTTTTTTTACATTCTTAGTAGCTAGCAGATCAAATTGGATTCATGTTATTTTTCAACTCATGTTATCCGTGTTTTGTTCCAGATCGTTTTTGGAAACAACACAGTATAGTATTAATATGAATTTCAGATGCCTTTCTTCTATAAAGATCTCTCTACTTAAAACCTGCCCTCCCTAAAATGTGCTTTTAAACAGTATATTTTCTTAGTTTGCAACGTTTTGGAGTGGAAATTTCCCACGTTTCAAGAACAGTTGCAGTAATGTTGAGGTTCGAGAGATTCCGAAATGGATCGATGAAATCCAAGCCGCGGATCGTGAGTTTGGCATTGAGATGCCTGGTTTGCATTGGTTGCCTTCGTTTGCTAGCGGCCAAATGTTGGTGATTTCGATATGATGAACCTATAGATACTCTGTCATTCTTTGAAGTGGTGCAAAAATGACTGTCTTTTTGATGTTCATCACAAAGTTCTAAGATGATGTGTAAGTGTTATATAGGCATAAAATGTATAATATATTTCTTTTTAAAGTAAACATTTATGCTGGAGACCATCGGAGGTATATGCAAGTACCAGGAAGCGCCTCATTTCAACATTTGAACGGTTTAACATGTGATGACCCCTCATGCATGAATCTGGCTTACCCCACCTTTAACAAACAAATGCAGAAGAAGGGTGTGTAGATATTTTGTGTGCTATGTTTGTTTCGTTTGGGCACTTGACCACTTGGACATGAACACCTTTGAAAGCCGAAGCTATGCACCACTGAGGACGCGAGATAGCCCCATCCGAGTTTATATCGCCTCCTTTTACTTTTGCAGCCTCTTGCCAGAAAAGGACCCAAGTCAAGTTTTATTCCTTCAAAGGGCTCCATCCATACCATGTGGTACATATAGCACTATTTCCTCCCGGGTTTCTTTTTGTTGCTAGATACCCGACGCCAGTGGTGGGCCTGGTTCCGTTTTGAGTTTGCTCCAGGGGATATCTCTCCTCAAAACACTGAAAAGAAGGTTTTTTCTTTGATTCCATTCAAGACAAAATTATCAAGTGGCAGCATCAAACCGTCTTTGAGATGCGTATGATTTCAATGCTTTTTTGGGGGTACGTTTTCTTTGGAGCTTCTAATCATTTGAACATGATACCAACCCATTTGTGCCAGGAAAGACTCTTATCCAAGGACAATCATATTCACCGTCATTCAAATCATAGTATCCAACATGTTTTTGTTCAAGATGTGTGCTGCCTTTATCAATCTCATCAGAAAAATGATCTATCCTTAGCATTTTGATAGTGTGAATTCACCCCAGGTAATGAGTGTGAGTGTTTTTTGATTGTTTGAACCAGGTTTTCACCAGGTGCTCAACGATGTCACCTTTTTATTGCGGCAGGTTACACGATGACATCCGTAGGATACGGAGATCTTGGTCCGAAGAATATTTTGGAGCGGATCATTTGCACCGTCAATTTGGCTGAAGAAACGCCATGAACCGGCCTTGGTAGTGGTTGGTTGATCAAGGGAGGTGCACCCCGGAAAACTGACGTGATAATGGAACATCCACCCTTTTTCAATAGGAGACTGAGATACATCTTCAAATGGTTGTTTTTGTCCATTGTCTTGCTGGTTTTTGGGGGAGTAGATCCGCATGGATTCCCACCCGAATCGCTCGGACTTTTTTGTTGTGATGTTTTTTTTTTATATTCCAAAGGCACAAGTTGTAGTTGGTGTATTGGTGGGAAAGGATTGGTAGATACATAAGTGGTAGAAACATGGCAAACTGCCAATGATTGAGGAATGAACATGTCATTGGGAAAGGTATTACATATTTATTGTGTTTTTCAATGGCACAACTTTATTTTCGTATGTTTTTTCCTGGTTTGGAGGGGTGATCAGCAATGAAAGCAATGTTTGTTTTCATAGCTGTTACATGTAGGCCCGGCACCAGACACATCTATAGTTGTTTGTTGAAGAATGCGTCTCATAGGCCTTCTGACGGCAGATATGTCAACGGAATGTTCCGTTTCTTAAGATTTTTTCAATGACGAATCTACGGTGAATCAGAGATGCCGAGATGCCATTGGAGATGCAAACAAAAGGTTTGTGGATAGCTGGCTCGTATACGTATGGGGTCTAGAGGATGGCAATTTACAAGGCCTGCCCCCCAACTATATAGAAGCATATTACATATATGAAAAAGCGTTCACGGTGCACTAGCTTTAACATCCTCACCACTGCATAGATGGAATAAACTGTCTAGAAGGCTGTTGACCCCTGAATGATTTAAATTTAAATCAACGATTTGGTCCTTCCCATTTGCTTCCCGTTCGGATTGTGTAGCGTACCTTTGTGGACATTCAGCAAGTACTGTTGATTTGCCATTTTCAGGTAATCGTGTTGGTGGCCGGCCTGTGTTGGGCGCAAATTCTTGGAGAGGTTTGTGCTATTTCCTCAGCACCCTGGCAGAATTGCTTGTGTTTTTCCCTATGCCAGTCTGAATTTCTCAGCCAATGTGGCTTGCAAGATCTACCCACCAGTTGGGGATAGGTAAAAGATGATTAAACATTTTTGGGAGACTTACAATATCAACTGGTGAGTTTGTTCATCAACAGTATGTTTACATTGGTTTTGTGTGAAACGTCTTTGGCGACATTTTATTCCCCTTTTGTCGAAACATGTTAAACGGCAGGTCGAAACATGTTGTTTCACCGAAGGAAATTTTGCAAGTTTGCGGACTCAATTCGAGGATATGAATGCCGAGAACCAAGAGTTCAGGAAGAAGATGAACAGCCTCAATCGCATGATGCAGGACTGGCTTTGAAAATTGCGTGTACCACAAACTTACTGGTTGAAGTTGGGATGGTGGGTGTTTTGCACCATTTGTGACACTAGAAATTTGGATCTTCATGGATGTGGGATTCTGGGATCCTCTTTTTGTGAATTTGCATGCATGTGCTTTTGCAGACCAATCGATTTCTGTGCATAGTTCAAGGTGATTTTGCTATCTCTGTCACAAGTGTTTGGATCCAACTTGTCTTTGGTGAATTAGTATGACCTCACTTGATCACCTTGTCCTGCCTCAAGGGCGCATTTGGTACAAGCCAAAGCGTTGAGCCATTCAGCATATATTCACCACCGGATTCAACAGTGATTCAACAGCCTGATGTCTCAAACGCAGCTTGTTTGCTTGGTCTTGAGCCTGGTCACTTGGTTCCCACATTCTGAAAAGATCTTCTCCTTTGCCGATGGTCAGCTTCAGTTCCATGAGGACGGTCTGCAGCTGTTTGAAGAGGCCAAAAACCTCCAGGTGATTGCCATCCTAGGGGATGGACGCGCAGGAAAGAGTCACTTGGGCAATGCAATTTTGCTTCGAGACGTCTTTCCGACAGCTGATGGCGGTGCTGCAATGACGGAAGGCATCGACGTTGCGCTGGAGGGCAACATGCTAGCCATGGATTGTGAGGGTTTAAACAATGCCTTAGCGCCCAGTCGCTTTCAAACTTCAGTGATTGGAGCAGCCTTAGCTTCAACTTTGGTTTTTGTGGTCGATGGGAAACTGTCAGAAGCAGGTCTGAATATGTTGTCAGGGATCATTGCAGAAATGCAGCTGCTTCACAAAAAAATGCCAACTCGTTTGGTGCTAGTGGTCAACAAATGTACTCTCGACTATGAGCCACAAAGTTTGGAAAAAGCTTTGGAATCCACACATGGGCTTGTTGGCAGTCGGGATTCGATAAAGAGTGCATTTCTAGATAGACACTTCGTGACTGTGCCTTTTGACCCATCGTTCACATCAGAAAACTACAGACGAAAGATCACAGAGTTGCGGAAGCTTTTGGCACTGCCTCACGGGATCTCTTTTTCTGGACGTCAGCTGTCTGCGATGATTCGTGACCTGGCCATCCAACAGAGGGATGGTTTCTGCGACATGCCAAGTTTGCATCAGCATATCGCCCAGACATATTTGGAGAGCCAAGTAAATCTTATCCTTCAAAACTTTAGTGACACGGTCCCAGAGCCAGTGGAGTATGATCCAGACTATCCAGGCTTCAATTTTAATATCTCTGAAAAACTGAAGGAATTTGATGCCATGCATTTATTGGATGCAGAGGTAGCACTGCCCTTTGCTCAGAAGCTTCGAATGAAGTTGGAAGTCTTGGCGGAGGAAAGGAAGCGCATCAACAACGAGTTCGGGAACAGTATAGCGAACTGGAGTGATGTCCTGCGAAGAGGATGTAACCTGTTGGCATCCAGGAAGATTGGTGGAAGGTTTGTGGTGGAACGCAAGCAGAATTTGAGCTCTTTCTTGACTTCAGCCGAAATAATCCATTTGGATCCCCCAGTGAGCCTTGGATTTGCAACTTTAGACTCTTTTTGGTGGGGAATTCTCCCAAAGTAAGGTACCAAAAACAGGTGTGTTTGGAATTGTTTTGCCTTGTGAGTTTTGAATGGATTTTCATCCCTAGGCCCTTATCAGTGCGTTGGATGTGGCAACACTTTCATCCAGATTTGAACCCTTCGAGCCATGACTTTGCCGTGATTTTACGGAAGGGGCATGTCGTGGCTGTGAGAGTGGCTGCACCGCCCTTGCCACCTGGAATCTTACCTCCCCGTGGAAATGCACGGCACAAGGCTGCATTGAGCGTGAGCCTCCGCTCAGATGCTTGGGTTGTAGTGGTTTCGCAGGAACGTGGGGAGACGAGCGTAGCATGTGCTGGCGAGTTGTGGGATGTTGGGAGTAGTTTCCCTGAGGAAGAGAATTATCAGGTTCAAGAGGACAAGCGTAGAAGCATCCTAATGGGACTGGGATTGTTGTGGGAAAGCAGGCAGGTCCATTCTACAGCCAGTGGACGTGTTCATTCTTTGAGAGAACCGTGGGTATGGGATGGAACAGCGAGAGATCAGCAATCAGGTCTTGAGATGAAATCCAAACATCACAAAGGAAAAAATGGTGCCAAGAAGGCTGCTGAGATGGAGCTTCGAGAGGCCTTGCAATTACAAGGAATCATTTGGAACTTTGACGTCGCATGGGAGAAATGAGCCCCAGATTTTGGCGGCTGTTCATTAGCCCAAGTGAAGAATTGTGGATGCCATATTTCGTCCAAGGGCAGCTCTGATTTACGATGCCATCTGAAGCTTGCTAGGTCCTAGGAAAAGATGTGCCTGGGAAGATCGTTTTACACCTGAGTATTAGGAAGGGTCTGTTTCAAGGAGGCTCAAGGGCTGCCCCAGGGAGAAAAAGACGTGAGTACTTCCTATGGAAAGGAACCTTCTATGCAGGATATTCAGGTTGACAAGATTGAGAGCCGGTTCCCATTCCTAAGAATACCTTCTTTTCCTTTCCCATCCAACACATCGTCAGTTTGAACCATTGAGGGTTCCCGTTCCCAAAATTCGCAGGAACAGGGACTTCCCCATGATTTGAGACGTCGTCTTCGTAGTTTTTTCCTGCCTCTTGGATTTTTTGTTGGATTCGGTGCCTGGAGGGTATAAAACTTTCCAATCAGCAGGTGGTTGGTGAATTGAAGAAGGTAATTGGAAGAGTTTCCACTGATCACCTACAGGAACCAGGGAGGCAATATAATATATTTTCAACTCAACTTGTTCTTGATTTTATTGTATATGTTTGTATGTGTATCTTGTTTCTTTAATGACATGTGTTTATTGATGACACATCCCAAACTCCATTTGATGGCCTGAGCATTTTGCCATGGATTTTAAGCACTGCTTTTGCCGTGTCACTGAGGCAAAATCGATATCAATCTCAATATGTCTCTTGGATCCAGGAATGGATCATGAGATCTTGAAGGAGGATGTGACAAAAACCCCAGAGATGTCATATGTTCTATTTTGTTTGAAAACAAACATCATCGATAGGAGGATCTTTGTTTGACCTTGTAATGGAAAGTTCTCAACATTGACTACCAAAAATACATGTGGGAAGTCTTTCATGTTTTTGGATCCCTCATGAACATCTAACTTGGCGACAACTTTGTTGATTTTGTTGGTTGGTCGAAACCTCAACACTGTCAACAATATCATGGCAGCTGAAGCTTTCTTGGGCACAGACGCGAAGCGATTTTCCCGATATCACCTCAGAAGTGATGATCTAATGGATATATTTACTGTTAAAGTTGAAGATCTGATGGATATTCCGATTCCTGATATTCCCCCAAAAAATATCCCCAACATATCCGCCCATGATCTGACACTTTTAACAGTAATTGCATTACACAATTATGTTCTTTTGCTTATTTTTCGGTATTTTTCGTGAGCATTTGTTGTGATGGGTATTTTTGTGGCTGTTGATTTGAAGAATTCAAACAACCCCCAGGTGGTGCGGCAAAGATTGCTGACCAGCATGAGTCCTCAACTCCAATCGGAAGTTTGTACGGAAATGATCCTTGGATGGTCGAGAATATGGAATCGTCAAAGACCTCCTGTTACCAGCGTTGAGGCTGAAACACCGCGAAAGTGAGTACCGGGTAGAATTTTGGGGGGAAGGTTGGTCTTCCAGCAGTTTCGGCTGGGGATTTTTTGGTTGGGTCCTTGGTGGTCCAACCGTCCCACCCCAGAACTCCAGGAAGACATGGCAGAAATGCTTCACAATGTTGCTGCCATTTTGTTAACCATGGATACATTCCGGACAGATTTCCAGATGGTCCATGTGATTGTCAGAGATTTGCGCCATTACCTTGGCCTCTATTTTTTTGGCCCAACCGAAACTCAGGAATCTTCCATGGATTCAAAAAGTGACTTGGACTGCGCTAGGCAGTTTCACCAAAAAAAGGCTGTGATATTGGGCGAGCTAAGGAGCTTGGGGTGATCTATTTCCCCACTAATGGGGGAGCTAAAGAGCCCCGGAATCTTCCATCACAGGGTAGCCAGTGCCCGGTAGCTTTCAAGATGATTTCAAGTATTGTGTGGGTGAGATGTACCGTACATCGACAGTGTAAAGGACCAAGATCTAAGACTTAAAAGATACTGGACTTATGGATTTGTTTACAATTCCTGTCATTCCTTTGTTTCTTCAAACCATCGAAACCACATCAATCACATGTATGTTGTCATTGTCCCTTTTTGCAAATTCACACCTACCCCCCTGAAACTAACATATAGCTCCTGAAAATAGACCCCTGGAAAAGGAGATTCCTATTGGAAAAACATCATTTTTAGGGGCGAAATGATGTTAGTTTCAGGGAGGGTAGGTTTTATATCATGTTTCCCCATCGGCTTCTCAAGGTAAGCTTCTTCGCAAAGTTCATCAGCCACATGGAGGCGCTAGACTCACGAGGTTGGAATCAACAGCTGGGTGGGTGGGTCCCTGGGGCCCCGCGGATGCATGAAAAACAGTGGATGGAATTGATTGGGGTTGAAGATTTTGGACACATGGAATGAAATAATTCAATGAATCGAAGCATGGCTGAAACGGGTTGGATGATAGTGATTTCAGATCTTCGGACTGTCTTTGTTTCAAACATGTTTTGAGTGCATATTTAGTAACTTAGTCGCTGTAGTCATACTCATACATAAACATCATTCCTGTGCTATAGACACAGCTGACACCAGCATTGGATTTTCTTGGCAAAGTTAGTGGTGGCATTTGAATAGCAACTTTTCACAGGTGTGGATACGGAGGCCTTCCGCGCATGTATTGCGGATACGTCGCGACAACTCATCTGCGGTGCTTTCGCACAACGTGAGAGCTTTGGGAATGTCCAGAATCTTGGCTAATCCAAACAACGGAGTCTCAGGGTCCTGGTCATTGACTTGTGTATTAAAAGTCTGGAAGTGTCAATGTAATATCAATGTGCCATGCAGTAGGATGATTCACCATAATATGATACGATATGCCATGGGTAAACTCTGCAAAAAAAACGAAACCGTTTAATTATTGAACCCCATTTGCTAGCAGTTTTTGTGTTGCTGTCAGTGTGTTGAAGAAGATGTAAGCCTCCTCGCCATTTCCTCCAGGATTCTCTACATCCTCTCCAAAGGCACGAGGGTGTCCTCAGGGCCCCAGGCTTAATGAAGGATAGGGATGAGATTAAAATCATACCTCGACACAAACTAAAGATAGCCACAGAGTTTTGCTTTGGAGTAACTGCATTAGTTGGACATGGCCCAAGAATTTGAGTCATATATAGATCCATAGTCCATAGTCATATAAGTGCCGTTTCGAGTGTTCAAACCGCAGGGAAGATTTAGAATTTTTCAGTGCCCAAGCTGGTCCAACAAAGTGAAAAATGGGGTGGGCAGTTCGCCTTGGAAATTGTACCTTGGGTGCTATCGCAGTTGCATTAACAACACTCAAACAAATATGTGCGCTTCATTTTGTACAGTAGTTTTCCAGTTGAAATTGACAAACTAACATCTTGTTCCAAGCCTTTAATGTGTTGTTTTTGTTGGGGGGCTCGACATGACTCAAGTGATATGTTCAAACATTATATATATATATATATGTATATCCTACACAGGCTTTACCTTCATCGATGTGTTGAAAAAAACTTCAACCTCAGGTTTGGTGATCTTGAACAGCCGCCTTGGCAGCAATGGCACAGCAACTTGGCTTTTGCGAATCGCTATACCGGCGTAATACCCATAGGATCCATGCATGGCATAGTTATATATATTTACTAACGGAAAAACCATAGAAAATCAACTAAATGTATAGGTAAACAGTTAACATATGTCCCTTGGTTTCGGGGGTTCAACAAACATCACCTTCAGCCAGTGATGATATTTTTTTGGGATGTTTCCAAGCCTTTGGAAGCCCTTGAAGTCTCATGGAACAGGACCATGTTTCCACTCATTACACCCTGCGGGTGAGAGGAATCGATGCCAATCCATCATGATTTACCAAAGGTATCTCCTTTCAACTCATCCGCATCCGCATCCATGATCACTCCCCTGAAAACTAACATGTCCCTTGAAAACCAATGGTTGGAAGATGTATTCCCTACTGAAATAGTCCATGTTTCGGGGACATGTTAGTTTTCGGGGGTGTAATTTTAAATTAAGTTTCATCCTGTTGCCATTGAGCAGTCCGTAGTCACTGAGTCCTTTTTGCATCACCAGTCGGACGGGCAAAGATTTAGCTAAGTAGTTTGGAATAAGTATAGGGAACCTAAGGAGCTTGCCCTGATGGTGTTCGTTTTTGTTGGTTCAATTGCCATCTCTTAGAGAGACCAAAAAACACGACTCTGCAGCAGAGACCATGGTCATGACCAAGAGCTTTTGTTTTTCAATGTTAGCTCTACTATATACCTTTTAATTTAGGGGTGAATGTGAAATCAATACGAAGCGCACCATTTAGGACCATTTAGGATGATTGAGATTCCTGTGGTTGCTGCTTACAGAAAGCAATTTGCCAGTTCACTTATCCACAAGTAATGATCCCTTACTAATCACAAAGTCAGAGGATGGGACCAGCCTCCAGCCTGAACCACCTGTTGGCCTTCAAAGCCAATGACAAGTTTCTGAAGTGCAATGCCTGAGTAATGGATGTTATTCTTTTTGAACCCTCCAAAGAATCCAAAGGAAACACCTCGAATCTTCCGTGTATATCCATTGATTTACAACAAACATCATACTTCGCACTTTGTAACTTGATTTATTTAGGCATCAGGAACCACGTTTCCTCAACGCATTCATTGCAAGAGGTTCCATTTCGGAGTTCAGTCAGGTTTGGGGTGAAGACTTTGTCCTCTCCGATACCACTTTGATTAAGCCAGTGGCAGGCATGGACTGGATCTGACATGTTGGGTGATTCTGTGTGATACGTTGAAGGGATTTCCGATGTGTTACTGTATTTATAAATATATATTTAATAATATATATATATATATTATATTATATAGATGTGGAACTTATAATCCTTGATTTCAAGGGACCATGATTACTGTATTTCAATAGGGTTCAGATGGAATCAACAGTATGATCAGGTGGGATATGTTAAGTTCATGCCTCTAGGGTTGGATAAAAGTAGTTTTGCTCGCCAAGGAGTTTCCACAGGAGTTGTTGTTTGTTGTTTATTGCAATAGGTTTTTTCCACAGTATAGAATTAGATAAAAATGTCACGGAATATTAGCAAAACATGCTATTTGTGTTGTGCAATCATTGAGGTGTTTTCTAGATATTCATCTTCCCAAATTTGGGATGGATGACTGACAGATTTTTCGGAATTTCTATGGTGTGACGTCATCTTTGGGAAGGAAGAAAAGGTTGGGATTTCGAGTTTTGGAGGATGTCGCCTCTTGAAATGCTTGGTGTTTGACTCGACCCAGCAATTGTTTGTCTATCATCATAAAGGGAAACAACTTTAAGCAAGGAATCTTACGGCGCATGCTGGGGCCTTATCAGGCTTTGCAATCAGCTATATTGAAGTCTTGGCCCTGACAAGGGAGGCCTTCATGTCACTTGGACAGAATAGGTTTGTAGGGGCTTGATTTCATCCATGAAGACACATGATGCGGATGATGGGGACGAGGATGGGGATGACAATGGTGCGGATGATGAGGACAATGATGGGGATGATGACAAGCAGGAAGAGGAAGATGACAATGATCATGATCTTGAGGATGATCATGATGAAGGATTGCACCATGCGCATGTTGTCAGCATAATCAGCATGCACACCGCCAAGGGCTGTCATTGAACGACGACGGCTCACATGCCCGATGTTGGGCCAGCCGCTTTGCCACAAACGATGGGAATTGGCAGGTCAAATGAGGAGGCATCGTTCTCCAACACCGGCCCCCATATCTTCAGTTTCCAGCCATGTGGGACGGTGGTTTGGATATTTATAGTTATAGAAATTTCTTCAAAGCATCTATGCAGATCTGGACGGAAAATTCCAGAGATCAGGACCTCGAATACTGTAAATCGTTAACCAATAGGAACAAAGATCTACAAATAAATAGTAAGTGAATAAGTAACATGTCCCCTAAAAAGGGACTATTTCAATAGGAAGTACATCTTCCAACTATTGATTTTTTTTTGGGACATGCTAGTTTTCCCGGGAGAAGGTGAAAAGCTACAAAAACTGAGAAAATCTATCATCAACTGTACCCTCGATGCAAGGTAGTAGGTTTTTTTCGTCACGAACAAGGAACCATTGACTCGTCCAAATATGTCCAAATTCAATATATGCACATAAACTACATATAGATATAGATAGATCAGTATTTCAATGTGTTTAATATATTTTGTTGCACATACAACCAATGACCTGTTTTAGTTTTAAATTCACAGAGAGAAACTGCCATAGCCATAGCTTGATAGGCTCTGATATCAAGAAGCCAAGCATTTTGTTGTTGGTGCCTTCCAGTTTCACCAAGGTAGGGCTTGCAAGGTAAGTTTCTTTTCGTGTGTGTCATACCATTCCGAAAAAAGCACAGCAAAAACACACTCTGGCGCAGCACCATTGGAATCTTAGAAGATCCTGAAAAGCGAACAAAAATCTAGCAACCTCATCTGTGAAAGGTATAACTATATCGCATTGAGCTGGATTTCAGCCATGATTTGAATGTATTTGCATGGCATCATGCTGCCCAACTAAGGATTGTGAGACAGTACTGCGTTAGGTGCCTCGCCCGTTTGAAGGGGGAAGTAGATTCCAAACAAGGGGCAGATTTTTTGTGATGGATGCTTCTAGTTTCCCGAAAAGGTTGCCATGTGTTCTTTTTAAACAGCTTTTCTAAGAAGATGCTTTTTTGATTACAGTTGATTTATATAACATGTTTTACATAATGTACATTATACATAGGGATGACCAAAGTCAGTGTAAGCTTCAAATGTTAAATCCCAATTGCTGAAACAACGATCTTACGGAAAACAAACTTGACGGAAATATGGAAGACTCTTCAGGCACTGAAACAGAAGCAAGTCTAGGCATTTGCATCAAGCTATGCAGGACACAGGTAAAAACACAGGCATTCCAAATTCTATCCAATGATGCCAGACAACAAAGTAGTGTACATGAAAACCACTACACGTAACACCATTCCAAGCCAGAAACAAACACGACAATCCCGTTTCCATCCCTTCAGACCAAACAAATACATGCAAATAATCCGATTCCATATGAAACATCTTTTCTAAAGAACGCAACAAAAACCTCCCAGGAAAACACAACACCATGGACACCCTTTGGGCATTATTATTTTTCCTACAAATCAGTCCCATAGGATCCATGTATGATATATTTGCCTACATTTGGTTGATTTTTCTAGTAAATCAGTAGGTAAATATACCCTTCGTCCCATAGATCCGTAATGGGAATTCACCAAACCTTATAGCAAGCACCTTCAGGATTGCCGTCCGTCGTGGTATCATCGCCTATGCCCGTTCCGTGGCGCGGGAGCAGCTTCAAGAAGATCGCCGTTGCTTGGTGGAGGTAGATTTTTTTTTTGGGGTGGTTTCACAGGGGGGCTGGGTTTCAGTAATTCTAGGTGGTGGTTTGAAATATTTTTGGAATCTTCACCCCGATTTGTGGGGAAATGATCCAATTTGACGAGCGTATTTTTCAAATGGGTTGATCTTTTATATCCCTAACGGATTTATACCTGGATTTTAGTTTAAGGTGATTTTAGTAATTCTACCATGGTAACTCACCATTAAGTCACCATTTCGGAGAATATGTTTTACATGTTCACCCCAAAAAGTTGGGGAGATCATCCAAACCAATGTGACGAATTTCAAATTCACCCCAAACATTTGGTGAGATGATGAAAGGTCACAAACATATTTTCAAATGGATTGAAACCACCTAACTATATATACGTATATATTGTGTTGGTTTTGAGGGTTGTTGCTTTTTGTTTTGCCACACCGATTTGTTGAGTGGGTTTTTCAAAGTTTGACCTTTGTTAAAGGTAAAGCATCAGACACTCCATGGAAAGTTGGGAATATGTTTAGAATTTTAGGAGACATGGTCCAAAACTATGTTGTTTGTTTGAAGATGCACGATTTGGTATGACATATCTTTCCTTTGATTTGGTATGACATACCAAACTTGAAATCCCCCAAACTCATGGGAGTAGTTGGGAGGAAATTCTACCTTTACGGCCATGAGACCGGGTTCAGTCATTGATAGCGCACTGGGATAAACAATAGGGGCATCCAGGAAGAAAAAACATCAAACTGGACAACCGCTTGAGATTGTTTTCAAACTTTGGTCAGGGAATGAGGGGAGCAAGATCTATTTGTCAATTTCCTACTTCCCCTTCCAGTCGACTAGTGTTCATATCCAGTGTGCATTGTGTGTGTGACGTTCAGGTGAAGCTGGACGTGCTCAAAAAATCCTGGTACCCTAGGGATGGTACCCTCAATAATCAACCCCATATACCCCCCAGATAGTGGGTATTTGTTGGGTATATCCCCTTTTAAAGGGCTCTGTGGGGGGGTTAAACAGCTAGGGTACTATCCCAACGGTACCACCATTAACGATATGAGAAAGGGGGACTCATTAGATTGAACCACGTGAAAGGTATTTATCTACTGCAATCATTGTTTGCATTGCCTAAACTTTTCCCAGGTTTTAAGGCCCATCGACTTGTTTACATTCCAATAACAAACTGGTAACTCCAAAATTTTGAGCAGCTAAGCAACCATTTAGGTGGTTCTTTGAGTGATTTTTTATTCTTGACCCTTGGGGAGATGATCCAATTTAAACGAGTATATTTTTGAAATGGCTTGAAACCACTATCCACCATTAAGCAAAACCAATGATGCTTTTTTCTTTCAAAAAAACACTAAGGACAGCGAGTGAAGTCTGCATTGCCACACAGTTTGTCGGATCGGGCCGTGGCACCACCCTCCATTTCGGAACTGGAAATCTATTCTCCATCAGCCGTCCCAGGTTGGTTCATGGCCGTTTTGGTGAAGGGAAATTGCGACTATAGAAAGGTATGGTGGCAGTAGGATACCAAAATGATGATAGCATATATATAATATTAAATATATTTGTCATTTGGTGTCGTTTCGGACCATAAAGGCATCTCGAGTTTTCATTTACTTCAGGCAAGGGTCATGTAAATGTGTGTTTATCACATTTTATCACTATCTGTCCTTATTATGTTTGGTGTCGGAAATATTATTGTGTAAAATTACTATTTTAATGGTATATCTCATCACTGTATCATGTGTCATATATCTTGTATCGGTTCATTTTCCAGGAATCGTAGTGATGTGCAGTGTTTTTGTTGGAGATTCCTGACCCGCTTCATAGTTTATGTGATGCAGTGGGATGGTGCAATGTAGATGACTAGCCACTCCCAAGTTTGGTAGTTCAGTGAGGGGCTGTTTAGAGTTTAGACACCAACACATGGGAGCTGAGGAACCATTGACGGCACTTGATGTTCGACACTGATTCATCAAGGTCTCAGTACTATAAATCAGCTTTTGTTAAACCGTAAAGTGATCATTAACCACCATTGGAGACCCATTTTTTTTCAGCAATTTTTTTCCACTTTTTTGGGCAATTCTTTTCCAGTTTTATCGGGGGGCACAGCAAGCAAGCAAGCATGCAAGAAAAGCAAGCAAGCAAAGCAAGTAAGTTAGTAAGTTAGCAAGTTAGTAAGTTAGCAAGGTAGCAAGCAAGCAAGCAAGCAAGCAAGCAAGTTAGTAAGTTAGCAAGGTAGCAAGCCAGCAAGCAAGTTAGTAAGTTAGCAAGTTAGCAAGTTAGTAAGTTAGTAAGTTAGCCAAGGTAGCAAGCAAGCAAGTTAGTAAGTTAGTAAGTTAGNTCTAGCCACAGCCTGTTGTATGGCTCCATTTTGGGGCACCTGTTTTCGACACGAATAGGATGCCAAACGCAGGCAAAACTGGCAAAGTGAAAACCGGAAAAAAATTGCCAGAAAAAGCGGAAAAAAATTGCTAATTCAGACTGACCCCCACCACCATTATCCATTAGTAAATCTTTATCAACCCATTTTTTGTGCACTTTTTTGAGGTATTTAGCTACATAGATGATAGAGAGAGAGAGAGAGAGGCGCCGATGGCCACAAAAACTGTTTAGTTCGAAGTCCCCATTTTGTCAGGTGCTTTGTGGACCGAAGAAGAAGAAGAAGCAAACGAGTGATTTCGACGGCTGAATGGATGGGCTATTTCCGTGATCGGCTCGCCGGGTGATGGTTGCTGTTGGAACATACCGAGTGTATGTTAACACCCCCCCAAAAAAAGGTTCTTTTTTTAATGGCACCTGATAGTACGCCAGCTCCCATCAACTCGGCACTTTTTTGGGGTGTCCCCTTGGAGTAGCAAATGTGTTGAGTTGGATGGCGCAACCACCACCAATGGCTTTGCCCAGAATCTTGACTCATCCTTTTCGGGTGTTAAGAGAAAACACTCGAACGACGATACATGAGCTCATACGAGCTAGATTTTTTTGAAAGATCTGACTCAAGTTTTCCTATTGGAAAAGGGAGTCAGATCAATTTTCACTAAAAACCGACTGCACTCTGGGCTAGTGTGGAGAGATGCAATCTTAGTTCAAACCAAGTAGAATATAATATGACAGTTGTTGCTTGGTTTCTTTCAAAAAACAAGTTATTTGATTATACTGTATATATATATAATTTAAATATATATATATATTTTGAATATATATATATATATTTATTTATTTATGTATATATATATATATTTGTTTATTTATGTATTTATATGTATATATATATACACAGAAGATCTCTTATGTACACAGAAGATCTCTCACCCAGAAGACGTGCTACCTTCGCACGGGTGCCGAAGGAGAACCAGGTTCACAAACTCGCCGTGAAATCAGGGTTTCGCGGGTCGGGACCCGACAGTCGCAAACTTGGAGGAAACTGAAGGCTGGATATAGAATTTTTACACGAGTTTCATGAGTTTTTTTCACCCTCATATTTTAGCGTCTTACTTCAACCTGCAAGAGGTTTATTCACAAAAGTTGAATTGTATCATAGGATTAACCAACGGAGGGAGTTGGTATTGACGTTTTTGAGAAAAGGTTGACATGGATGGGAAGGTCCTTTTGCCTGGCCATTTGCTTGTTCAATGGATGAACTTCCCAAAACAGCAGTCCGACATTCATATCAGTTGTGTGAGTTTCATGGTGACATCACGTGTTCAGTCAACTCAAGAGGTGCTATATTTTATATATATATATATATTTTTTTTATTTACACAGTATACATATCATACGTTCAATGTTCCACACTTTCATAGTGGTCCAACATTTGAGCTATGATTATGTATGATCAAATGTTCACCCAGGAATCCTCAGCTTGGAAAAGTAATATGCTTCAGGTCTGGAGTTTGCCGATTTCACTTGTTGGAACTTTGACGTACGCTCCCTGAAACTAACATAGCCGCCATCACCCCTGAAATTCCATGGTTGGAAGATGAACTTTCCCTTTGGTACCCGGCCCATTTTCAGAGGCTGTCTTAGTTTCAGGAAGGGCATCTTGAGCTGATTTTGATTGAATCATCCCATGCGTCCAGAGAGTATATAGTGGAAAGAAACGGCTTATAGGCGAGGATGAGATTGTACACTGTTTAGTCATGTTTGGTAGGGGTCTTGCAAATCACCATTTCCCAATGAGAATAGATAACCATATATAACGGAATCCTAGATGGGATGGGATAGATAGTGTTTTTTTCACAACTAAGTGGTGGATTCGAAGATGGTGGAGTTTGTTTGTTCCCGTGATCGTAGGGGAGAAGATCCAGTTCATGTCCCTCAACAAAAGTTATAGATATGTAGACATGTACATATATGTACAAATAATTGGGTTGACGCCAGCTAGATGCATGCAATGATTCTGGAGGACATCAATTAAAACATCCCAAAATGTCCAGTCATCCTCGGGTATGGCAGTCGGGGGTGACCAGCGATCTGTGGTTTCTTTTGACAAAGGGTGGAAATTTGTTTGGTGACTTGATCACATGGCTGGATATAGTTGGTATCATGCATCAGCAGAAAAAGCCAATCATTCATAATACTGAAATGTAGTAGTAAGCAGTGGTGGTGAAAACAATGATAACACTGGTGGGCAGCAGCTTGTTTCTACTGATGTCATATTGATATTTTTTTGCTTAGTACGATAACCCATGTATTTGCACAATGTGTTTCAGAAAAGAGTGGTGACGCTTACAGTATAAAGTATTTACCGCATAGTCATCATCACCATTGTCATGACCACAGTCATCATGAGTACCACCATCATTATATTCATGAACCTCATGGTGGTCCTCATCATCGCACTTCTACGGTCATTGTTTACAATCATCAGTTTCTCTTAGCTGACTCGCAGTCACAACCATGATATATCAACAAAAACGGCAGCTTCAAGACAATCATTGGAATCATCACCATAATCATAACCATTGTCACCCTCATCACGACATGATAGTACCATAATCCTCATCATCAAAAATGCTGCAATACAATCAATTCATCAAATCAGAAAGTCATCATTATTTCATCATCATCATCACCATCATCACCATCATCATCATTATCACCATCATCATCATCATCATCATCATCATCATCATCATCATCATCATCATCATGCTGTGAAAGTCGTGTGTGGCAACTTTGTTTTTTTTTCCTTCTGGCACCGTCAAAAGCAACAACCGTTGACCACCACCGGATGCGCTCCGTACGAGACAAATCCCGGCAAGCCAGGAAATATTGAGCCCTGCCAGATACACCCAGACATACCCAGGTGAATCACACCGATTCGAAAATTCATATGGAACCTGAAAATGGCACCAAAAGGAATAGGAGAATTCTTTTTGTAAAAAACCCATCATGTTTAGGTTCCATTTTTAAACTTGGGGGTTGGTAGCCATCATTTTTTTTATAACGATATGTTTTCCTTCCCCAAGATCTTTAAGATTTATTGTTTGGGGAAACTACGTAATTTTGTGACTTGCATTTGTCCACATATGATCACTGAAAAGCGTTACCATGATACCATGTAGAAAATTGAAATCTGAGAACAGTTTCCGCGTGATCTCTTACGGCATCTTAAGGCTCTATGAGGGCAAATCCTGGCTTTGCAGGTTGACCGCTTGACCAGCGTGTTGAACTCACCCCCTTCACAACTGAAGTATTGGGGTCACTCAACCAACGTGCGCCATCCAAAAAGCCACGTTGCATGCGCCACGCCCCTCTCGTTTGGTGGATGTCCTGTTTGTTTCTGTGAGAAGAGTCGGAGAAAAAATGCTCCCACACATCATGATGATAGCAACAGCAAGTAAGAATAAAACAAGAAAAAACTTTCACCACAAAAAAGGGCTGCAAGAGACAACTAGAGACATCAGCGTCCAAAGGATCCAATAGAAAAAAGAATCACCTTGAGGACTCAGGAGCCAGGAGCCGGTGATGTTGGGGCTGTAAATGATTCCCCAGAAAGGTTGATTGAATCTCCTAGTTGAAGGTTCATCCCAGGTAAATGGTTCATCCTTGTTTTGATGTCAGTTTTATTATGGTTTCGGTTGGATATGTCAGGTACATTCACCCCAAAAAGGTGCCTTGGCCTCTCAAAAAAACAAGGACAAGCCAGGCATTCGATTCTACCAACGGTTGGTTGGTCATGACTTGTTGGGTGGTGCACTATTTGGAGTAGATATCGAAGTCACAATCCTTTTCATATAGGGATACTAAACCACGAACACTTAGCATTGGTTGATGGATATTGACTAACCCATGTGAAGGCATGTGTCAACTAACCCCAAATTGGAACTTGGCCACGGCTGATTTCTGTTCACAATTTTCATGTTCAATTGTTTTCATTTGGAAAAATACCCCCATTGAAAACTGAAAACCAAACATGTCCCCTGAAAAAGTAGTGGTTTTAAGGCTACCTTCCTTTTCAAATGGTCCCTTTTTATCTTTCGGGACATGGTATGCCCCTGAAAACTAAGATGACATTGGAAAATCTCCCATTTTTCAATAGGAAATGCATCTTCATTCATGGTGGATTGTCCAGCCAGTCATGGTATTTTTTGGGGAGGGAAACAATCTTCATTCAATGTCCATGTTTCGCCATGTTTCGCCATGCTGTTGGCTCAGATGCTCAGATCAGTGGGTTGGGAAAATGGCAGAGGAATACTCGTTGAATGAGCCTTGACGAGTCCGGCGAGTTTTTCCACACATCGCAGCAAGTGTTAATCCAAGTTGCTGATTTATGTATGCATGGATGTATTTAATATCCATTTGTACGTACATATGGTTTTAATATCATACAGATGTACACACCTGATTCAATTTGTTTACATCAGAACTTGAAGCTAACGAAATATATCGTACATGATGCGTTTCAACAAGAATCATATCTCTTTTAAAGTTGTTTCTCTGTTTTCAGGTGTTTTCAGCGAGAGCTTCACCAATATACCAAGAATCACAGCCATGATGACATGTGCCTTCCCACTGTTTTTTTTTGTTGAGTGTCATTCGCAAATCTCAAGACATGTATAACTCAATGCAATGATATATCCTGTATCATTGAATGTACTTTGCAACCGAGATGATTAACAAACTCCCATACCAATGCTGGACACCTGATTAGCAACCACGTGCGACAAGTACAGTTGTCCTTTGAGTCATGTGTCTTTCTTCTTTGCATGTCATGTGAACCGTCTCATGATAATGTTACACGCTCCCATACAGTGCTTGAGCCCTGTGGCAAGGAAAACGAAACGCCCGAGACTTGACACTAGGTGTGTCATCCGCTTTAAGCTACTTGTGTAGCTAGACAGTTGCTACCGCCATATTCCTTGCTGCTATCGCATTGATAGCGGAGCGCAAGCTTCAGGGGCCACTACTTCGCTGAGGAGATCTTTGGCATCACGCTTCGTGGAGCTGGAGTTCCCTTGCAAGAGTGTCTCGCAGCCGCGACCGGGATCGGGGTCCAAGGCCCTATGTTGGGATTGGCCAACGCACGGTCAGCCTTGCATGCATATCAACTGAGGCAGCAGATCCATGAGTCCAAGAACAAGCTGATAGGGATATCAGGAGATTGGACAGAATCTTTCTGATGCGCTTACGAAGAAGGCGAAGAGCGCACGGGAAGAAGGGCTGCAACAGTTTCTACGGCAGAATGTGTGGAAGCTGAAATTCGACCCGAGTTTCATACTCCGTGAGAAGAAGTTCCGCAAGCACGGTACCAGCGCCATCGAACAAATGCGAGAACTACAAGCTTTTGGTGCCAGTGGACTACTTGATGGCCATGACCCGGGTGATGACGAAGTCTACTAACTTGCTGGGCCAGTTTCTTTCACATGACTCAAAGTCTAAGAAAAGTTTTGGACTAGTGCGACAAGTACAGTTGTCCTTTGAGTCATGTGTCTTTCTTCTTTGCATGTCATGTGAACCGCCTCATGATATAATGTTACACGCTCCCATACAGTGCTTGAGCCCTGTGGCAAGGAAAACGAAACGCCCGAGACTTGACCCTAGGTGTGTCATCCGCTTTGAGCTAATTGGTGTAGCTAGATCGTTGTTACCGCCATTTTCCTTGCTGCTATCGCACCACGCCATATTGCATGTGATGTACTTGGGATTTTACTACATTCTTCAAAACAACATGAAGTGCACAGTGTACATATGAAAATTGTATGTTTAGATATTATATGTATATTTATTGATACAAATAGATTTTTGAGCGCCCAAATTTATATTTATTTATTTATTTAATTATATATCTATTTGAAAGAAACTTGTTCAGACGGGAAAGCTAGCCAAATATTATATTGACGCCACTCGTGCCGGATTTCCTCCAAAACCTACTGACCGTGTAGGAGATCGCCTTGGGGTTTTAGGTCTTCTTCCAGGTTGGTCAGATAACTGTTTTAATATACGTGAATATGGAAGAAATATATCGTTACGCTGACCTTGTGGATGTTCTTTCAATTTTCAGCAAACATTTGATACAATTAATGTGTCTAAAACTAACTCAAAGTAAAACAGTCTAAAAAAAGAGGTTTTGTTGAACATACGGATTTGGCATCATATTTTTGAGTCAGGACATGTGCAAATTTTGGTGTATAAAATGAGCACCTCATTTTTTTGCTGAGTTCATGGACTTTCCCTCGGATAAACGCATCATGGAGTCGATAGCTGTCAATCCTCAGCGCTCAAGGAAGAAAAGTAGCAATGTAATTTTAGAACTTGAAATATAGTTCTGGCCCTAAATTCCAAATGATTGTATTTCTTTGTTGCAGTTGTTTGGAAAAACAGGTACTTGAATCATTACGTTCTGAAGTTGTTTGGAAGTTTTTTTTCGGGTACAATGTTTGAATTTATTGAATTCATTTAATGATGGTACATTTTGAGCTTTTGTTGAGGGTTGGGATGGATTTGAGGGGATTGGCCGAGCATTTCAGGAACGTCTCAAAGAGATTTTGCAGCAACTCATCCAAGAACTGGAGCGACAATCCAATGCATTGAAAAGACACTCGTACTGGAAGGAGTCGATGGCAAGAGCACCAACTTGGCAAGAGATGACATACAAATCGTGGTAACATATGGAATATGTCAGTCCATGTGTATCTCGATGTGATATATTTGAATATTTTGTCACATCAACGATATAAGAGGGTCATTGTATGTATGACTTTGTTGCCATGATGTTGTTTAATATTTATGTAATATTAGTTGTATTCATTTATGTAAACCATTTCTTAACAAACATTTTTTGTGCCTCAACTTCACCGGCGTCTCATATTTATTTTGCATCATGTTTAGTTGTTGTTGGGTGCCGGGTCTTAGTACTTCCGTTCATGGACAGTCAAGTAGCGACACCTTGCTGATGGTCACGGTTAATGATTTTTTGTGTTAGTAGCAATGCATCCATACAAAGCTGCCAAAGAACAACACAGATTTTTGTTTCGCAAACTCTTTGCATGCCATGACATGTCCAATTCAAAGTTTGATGTCCTTTTTACTCACTTTTTGGCTGTTTTTTTTAATATTGTTTATAAGCTCAAAAGCAATTGTCCAGTCCTCAGTCCTCCCCACCCCAAGAACTTACACATCCGACCTTGACTGGCAGTCCAAGCCCATTGGCTTTCCAAAGGAATGGCATCCTGGTGGTCAATAGGAGTTGATGTAGCTAGGAGTAGTATATTGAAAACATGGCCCGCACTGGGCCTATACTAGAAATTCATAATATTCACTGCAGCTGCTGTTTGTGGTTGCAAAGAATTTAAGTGCAGGCTGGTATCCCTGACCCATCCCAAAGCCATGAAATCTTAGCTGCACATGGCATTACACAAGTCTTTCCTGATATGTTTGGGCAACCCTGCAATCCTGTTGTGTCCTGAAACAATGCTTGATTATAGTTGAATTTGACAATGTTTTGCCATGTATTTTTTTCACATATACTCAGTATTTATGATACAGATATGCATTCTTCACATATACAGTTTACCTCGCATATACAGTCTACTCCACATATACATACTGACACGTGTATATCCAAGATAGTTGTTGAACACAATGTGCAAACTGGGATTCACATATTTTGAGTAGCAACCACTTTCATCCTCCAATTGTTGTTCATCTTCCGATTCCTAGGCTTGGAGACAGCCCACGGAGCACCCGACGCGCCCTCCACACCACTGCACTTGGAATTGCGTGAGGAACTGGCAGCTGCGCCCTTTGAAGCACCTGGCCCTTCCGCTGCAGCGGAAGATGACAAGCGACTTGGGATGGCAAAGATGGTTGGTGACCAGAAACAGATGCAACACAGCATATAGATATATAGGTTCCCATAATGCCGCTTTTCTTTTGAAAGGATATCTTCACATCAGTTACCACATAGTCACCTATAAGATCCACATTGTTTTGGTTCAATTGGCTGCCAAAAAAAAAACGACGTGCGGAGTCAGTTTTCAGCGAGGCCAAATGTCGAGAAGGTGACACTTGGTCAAAGTCATCAGGTTGAGACCCTGGGCCCTCGAGAAAGTTAAACTTCATGACAGACGCCACGCTGGCGTTTGTTTTGTTTTTGTTTCCCAAAGGTGTGGGTCCAGGACCAACAACAGGTGTTCAACATCTTTGTTTTTTGTCCTCCTTCTTCAAGGTTTTCTTTTTTTCAACGATCATGTCGATGACCTGAGGATTCACCAAGTTGAGTTTTGTTTGGTGAATTTGTGAGTTCATTATCGAAAAATTCTACCTAGAAGAAGGTGAGCTAGTGGCGGGAAGCTATTGCCGCCACACGAAATGCTTTGGAAACACCTAGCTGAAGACTCCGCTCACCACCGTGAAACTCCCAGTTCCCCAGTTCGGTTGATCAAAATGTTCACCACTTTCGGGACTTGAGATCTCATCAGCTTCAAAATGCATTGCCGTTACCCTTCAAACTATTTCATTATGTACATTTATATATACTCATATCTGGTTGGCATACCCCTAAAACCCTGTAACCTTCACTATATTCCACTGGGTTTTCTCCAGTGTTGAGGAGTTTGCGGGTCCGACTCCTCGCCTAAAAAAAAGGAAGAATTTGACCTTTGAGAGTTCAGAAGCCTGGGAAATTCGGGAATTTGAAGCCCAAGGTGGTGGGAATGGAGCTTGGGGGGGAAGGGGAATCATGGCATGTTCAAGCTTAGATAATTATACCATGTAGGGAACCATGCTGATGTAGAACTTAAGTTTCATTTGATGATTTCCTCTAGTTGGTTTTATGGTTTCCTTTAAGGCGGATGTATTAATCCTGTAGTTGGTTTTATGGTTTCCTTTAAGGCGGATGTATTAAATGGATTGGAGGGGTGCCATTAAAACAACCCGCAAGAATGGTGTTTCCACCGCTCCTCAAAAGTAGATGATTGAAGGGCCCGTAGATTGCCATAGATACCTAGATATCAGATTGACTTCTTACTTTCCATCACCAGTGCCCTTGGCTTTTCCCCTGCCAGCATGAGATAGTTGACATTTTGCTGCCAGATCCAGCAGGGACAACATGAAGAATTGAGACAAAGCGTGTATTATATAGCTATCACTACAATACAAGATCACATGTACAGATTCTGCCCTGGAAAGACATGCTCACATCCATTGTGCAACTACTAGGTTTGCATGGAGTTTCCCAGAGTAGCTTTTCACCCAAGATGCGTTTGTTTGTTTCCAATTATTTCTTTAGATGCATATAGATGAATACCCTCCCTGAAACTGACGTTTGCCTCTAGAAATGGATGGTTGAAAGATGAAAACTTTCCTTATGTTTCCTTTGGGGTCCGGCCACGTCCGGCCTATTTTCAGAAGCTATGTTCTTTACAGGGAGGATACCAACCAACCTCTTGAGAGTCCCGCAGCCACTTCCAGACTTTCCCCCTTTTGGGTTTTTTCACAGGTGAGCGTCCATCGCCATCACCAACGGGCGCACCACAATTGCAGTCCAGTTCCACTTGGACTGAAGCAGGTCGCGTCAATATCTTCGAGGAGATCCACCTGCACGGTGGGCAGGGAATGATTGAAAGATGTTGCGCTTTGTTTTATTGTTTGCCAAACTCCGCAGGAAAAGAATGGAAAAGATACTTTCCATGGATGAGGTATACGTTGCTGTCACAATGCACATCCTGCATTTTGGAATGGTCGAACATGTGTAAGCTTTGTTTGTGAAACCGTGCTTACAGATAGAGAACTCCTCAAAATCGACCCAAACAATTACAGCCAAACAATTGACCAATCCAAAAAACATCAATATATATAACAGTCTACAACAGTAGAATCTGCATCTAAATGAATGCCCAATCAATTTTCATATCTTTGAAAAAAGAGATGGCTGCTATGCTACGCAAGGCGCCTCTTCTCCCTCAACTCGCAACTCCAGGAGACCGTGGAGTTGAACGAGAATACACGGCGAATGCCTGTGGCACAGTTGAAGAAGCCAAAGGAAGCTTGCCTTCATAGTCATCTGGGTGGTGGTTTCAAATATTTTTTTTTCATCCCCATTTGGGGAAGATTCCCATTTTGACTATATAATATTTTTCAACTGGGTTGAAACCACCAACTAGTCATTGCACCCTTCATATTTCCATGCTCACCCGTCACGGTGGTCTGGACAATAGCCCGGCTGGCAATTCTTTTTTAAACCTTAAAAAATAGCTCTGAAACAAAAATCGGAAGGTGAATCATGTGCCAATGAAATCAATTCTGACCAATGATTGTATCCTTCATCTATTTGTGACTTTCAGGTTTGGTTGTTCTTTTTTGGATTCATGTCAAATAGCTTTTTCTTTCCCTTCTGTGAACGCAAAAATGGTGAATCATTGCGCCAAATTCACCCAGAATGCTGCACTTAAGTTTTGAAATGCCAGGAAAAAAACACGCAAAATTAAGCTCGATCAACGGGGGGAATGCAACGCGCAAAATTCCCAAAGACGCGGGGGAAAAGGGCCAAGGGGTTTCACAACATGTTTCTATGCCTAACCTGACTGACAGTTTGCCGTAGATTTTGCCGTGAAACGATCTACTGTATGAAGCTATGCAAGTTTCACATGTCTTGCTTTCTACGTTGTTTGACAATTAAAGTCATTTGCATTGACCATGCAGTTTACGTGGTATTTTCACGCTTTTTGTTGAGCCCTTTAAATCCCTACTTTGGAAGCCCATTGAAGTTGGATCGAAGCTACCTATCATCCAAACATAGAATCGTAACCCTGCTCCATCCTCCAAGTATCATGTCGTGGAAAGTGGGTTCCAAACCGCGACAGGTCATTTGATATCATGTTACTGTATGCTATGTTCTTCTTCTTTCATGTCATTTCTAGAGATTGGTTTTCTATGTGTTTTTTTTGAATTCACCCATTATTTTTTCCAGTTTCTTTGGTTTCTGAGCTTGTTGCGTTTTTTAAAATATATTGCTTAACGTTAATTTTTGTTCATCTTGAAACCGGAGTGATTTTTTCGACCCCGGGGAAAAAACCAGAGGCGATGATGGTGAACCTGGATCAACAGAGGCGTTTGCAGAGTTGGGAAGTTGGGTTCCGATGGGAAAGTGTTAGCTTGAGACTAGGATTTTCCCATAAAAGGTGGGATTCCGGGATTACCATCCCGAATATAAGGAGTTTAGGCCATAGATGTTATGTTTCACATATTTTTGGAATGTTCACCCAAAAGCTACTACCTGGGGAATATTTGATCCAATTTGACGAGCATATGTTTCAATTGGGCTGGAAACAAAAACTAGGAGACCACGAAGTTGATGATGGTGATGATGCTGATGTTGTTGTTGTTGTTGTTGTTGTTGTTGTTGTTGTTGTTGGCATGGCCTGGAAGTCCCAGCAGTTATTTTGTTATAGGTCGGTGTGTCTGAAGCCCTATTTGTTTTAAGTGTGGATGGTTGACTTTCAGGGATCAAGTAATTGTAATTTGATTTATTGTGTTTGAGTTTTGATGATGATTATCATGAAGATGATCACGATGATGATGATGATGATGATGATGATGATGATGAAGATGATGATGATGATGATGATGATGATGATGATGATGATGAATTGGAAACACTATCTCCACTTCATTCCGCAGGCGCCTTACACTCATTGCAATGCGTGCAGAAAAAACGCGGCAATTTCAACAAAAGAAGCCTTGGTATGTGGCCTGGTGGCAAGGAGGACATGGAAAGATGGGGATCAGTTTCTTGGGAGATGTTGCTTTCTTGGTAGGTTTGTTTGCCTTTTTTGGCATTGTAGTTTGGTTTGGAAGATCTCATGGTCTCATGGTTTGTTCATTGCTGTCGATTGGAAATAGATACATATGATATAAAGTAGGAAGGTTAGATCTTGCGGTTATGATCTGAAGCACTCTGCCCTTGGAAGTAACCAACTTTTGCGCTCGGTCTTCTATTTATCAAGCATCAATGGGGTGGTGTGATGTAGAGTTGACGATTGCTTCACTAATCTTGGATCACCCTGTAAGCTTGGGGGGGGCTGGAACTTCCCCCAGGAAAAAAGGGACCCGTTGCCTACTCATCCGACTGGCATTTTTATATACGCCCCAGAAGATTAACATGGAACCTGAGAATAGACCCCTTGAAAGGAAAATCATCTTCCAAACCATCATTTAACAGGTTCAAGCTGTTAATCTTCGGGGGTGTACATATTTTTTGTGGTACTGTGTATATAGTACATTCATAGTTTTGTGTCCGCACGAAACTGGAGATCCCATGGTGCCTGAGCTTTTTGTTTAGGGGACAAAAACTCACCTCACGCCAAAAATCCGAGGTGATCAACCCAGAAAGTAGCAAGCAACTTGGGGCAGCAAAAAAGGTGATGGAATCAACGCCTCCGAGGGAAAATTCCATGAACTTTGATGGAAAATAACTAGTATAAGTGCAGACGACTCTCCCAAAGCTCGTTTGCCAAGGGAAGGCTTATTTTGAGGTGCTGGCTCCAACATGACATGTGCATGACAGTTTTTATTCTAACGTGTTACCTACAACATGAGTATTGAAAATCCAGAGTGTTGGCATCCCCGGTTGATCTTTAAAGAAACCATGCAACGCTGGTCGAATGTGTATTTTCTTGCCTTAGATATCAGGATTGATTGATTGAATCCTCATTTTCCTTCTTGATTCCCATCATTAATTTCGCAAATCTCTTCATTTTGATACCAGTTTGCTTGACAGTTGTTGAGTTGGTTACCCATTCGTGTACGGAACGGTGTTCACTGTATGCCACATGATCTTTTGATAATGTCATCATCATGTTCGGTGAATTCTGAAGGTGAAAGGCATTAAACTCGTGGTGAGGAAAGTGAATATGTGAATGGCAAAAAGGACAGTTTGGATAATCATAATGTATTCCAACCGAAGTTCACTGTGACTTATTCTAGTGCAGGTGCCATATAACTATATAACTTGTTTGAATATTTTATTTCACTTGTGATATATGTATGAACACAACAACCATCACCCACTGTTTCCAAACAACTGTCACTACCACGGCTCATCCAAAACAACAACTAAAAGGTCCAGTGATATCCAGGTATGCCACCTACTGGCAGTGTGTAACCTTTGCTGCGATGACCTTCGTGGCTTTTGTGACACCCATTCAGGTGGAGTGTCATCAGTGTGTGAAAAACGGACGTTTAAAACCAGGACTTGGTTGTGGGAAAAACCACGTATTTTTGGAAAACTTGTTGTATGATAGTTGTTTTATTTGTTGTTTTGGTTGTTTGGTAAAGGATTGAAGGATGTTTAACGGGGTTGGGGTTGTAAAGCAGAATCATATTTATATTAATACTCATTATGATTGTTGTAAATGCTTATTCGGATAGGTGTTAAAAAACAGAATTACCTCTTAGTTGTCAAAAAATAATGCCCGCTGGCTACTGTGCTGGTCGTTCCCTATAAGATTCCCCCCGGAATTCGTCGAAGATCCAGCTGGGTTGGGAAGATGATTGAATCTAACTTTTCCCAGTACCTTCGGGAAATGTGCATATTTGAGAAACATTGTATTGTTTGCAGCGTGTGTAGATCAACCACCTAGTGACCAGGTTTGAGATGTAAAATTTTGTAGGATAAAAGGGGTGATGATAAACGCAAGTGAACGAGCCATGTTTGTTGAAGTCTCATGGTCATAGTCTCATCATTTTGCAGGGAAAGAGCTGTTACAGTAATTTTTCAGACAGTGTAGAATCGTAGGAAAAGAAGGACATTCCCAAACCTTGTCATGCAAAATATATCCCTAAGTAATCCTAAGTAGATGACTCAAAAGACAACTGACCCCAAGTATTAGGTTTCCTGTCCGGAAAAAAAAAGAGTGTCATCAATATATTGTTTCGGGATGAAAGTTCTTCAGATGTTTGGATCATGGACTTCCAGGTTGCTTGGTAGAATTGGATGCCGGGAGCACCCGACTCGACTCCAATGCGCCAGGTCGGCTTGTTTGAAATTCAGTTCGATGGCTTGATGCTCTTCAGTTTGTGTATCTTGGGCAGCTATGGTTCACCGTGATCTGGGACACTTCTGCCTTCAAAGTTGACCTTGGCAGAGGTTTTGCCAGTTTGACGTTGGCATATTTTTGTTCAAAAGTGGGTTGGTTCAAGCACCAACTGGTGAAACCTTTGATTTTGAGATGTTGTTTTGCTTGTTCCGAAAAACCAAGGTGTAGATGCCGTCTTTTTGATGGATATGGTGCTCCAATTCTTCACCATGTATCCCAAGAGACACTTGGGAGTCGCAAATTTGAGAAAAAATGCCAAGCCCCTTTTTTTCCATGTGGCCCACCTTGAGATGATTAAATATCACATTATGTTAATATCCTAAAGGAACTGAGTGCTGAAAAATAAGACAATCTCAACTAAAACGATGAATTGGACCTCTCAACTCTTGACCATCTTTGTCATGCTCTGCTTGCAGTTGATGGGGAAAACCATGTTTTTCGCTGTTTGTGTTGTGCATGTTGTGGTATAGATCCTTTCCCGTTTGTTTTGTTCCTTTCAAGACTCAAACTGACAGTACGTAGTCGAAACTCCTAAGCCTGAAGAAACAATAGTTTTGCAAACTTGGAAGAAGCAATTGGATGTTGTTCTGGATGTATTGGGACCTGGCTTCATTCTTAAACAACTCACCAACGTTTTACTTGAACCAGTCCAACCAGGTTTCGCGCTGCCAACTTGCCACCCAAGGAAGTGCTCGAGGAATTATTTGGGAAGATCGCTTGTGGAAAATTACCAGGCATTACTTGCTACTCGGATGAATCTTCAACTTAGCATCCTGACATCTATTTTCCTCAAGGAGTAGGGGCTTTACTATGGTGGTCCTAAAGGGCCACCTTTTTGCTACGCCTTATCAAAGTATGGACGTGGGGAGTGGGGGCCATGTTGAAACGGCCATGAACTCGCGGGTCAGATCATGAAAATCAGTTGTTTTTTTGGACAGGTTTGTTATTTTAGTTTCAAATTGCAACATGACAATATGATTAATATTATAATTGCCTGTGTTTTATCTATATAAAACGCATGCTGGAGCCATGTATCTTAGATATGTTCCTCTCTTATATGATTTATACATATATATATATATAAACTTATTTCTCCTACCTGAATCGAAATAAGTACCCTGCCCATGTTATCGAATACGACTCAGTTACACTTTTCATGTTTGAGTCGTCGACTGGGCCATCGGAAATTCCCAATATCTGGTTCAGGAAGACGTGGTTCTTCGTGGACTTCACGACCTTGATACCTTTTGATCTTATCAGCTTGGGTTCAGGAACCAGCTTGAAGGAGAGGTCTTTGACAAAAGGTGGGTGGAAGGTGTCTCCCAAGTGATGCTTAAAGTATTCCAAAAGTTATGTGACATATGAGTTGAGAGTGTTTGTTGACCAAGTTGACCAAAGCACCTTTTTTTTTTGAGAGGACAACTGCCAGTCATAGCGAGTCATGTTTTAAGTCGAAGACTTTTTGATCTTTTTGTTTGATCGGATGTTCATTCCTTTGTGTCGACTCACGACCTTTGTGTCATCACGGGCTTCCGTCCACAAACTCGTTTTTGGGGGGTCAGAGACTTGGTAAACCTTGATGGTGTAAATGCAGGCGGGCACTTGGGTGATTTCTGCCTGTTGTCTCACCAAACCATCCAAGCCTCAACAACTCCGAAAGACAAAAAAAACATCCTCTGATGGAAGAATCAGCGGTGGTGATGCCAGGAGTTCAAAGGGATCAAAGTGATTCGAGTCTTGAGGTTGTTGAAGCTTTGTTTTGCAAGATGGGGAAGTGATGCGAAATGTGGGAATACTGTATGTTTTTCTTGCAAAAAGATTGGGACCCCCCGAAAGAAATATAACATGGTTTGGGGATGCTTGTGGTGTTTTGATGCTTCCTGATGCTTCACAGATCTATGTGGGATTGTTAAGTATCATCATGCGGAGTTCATGCAGCAGCAGTGATTTCACAAGTATGCTTGGACAAGACATGCGCGAAATAAACGTTGTTTTTGCTGTAGTTTTAATTCCCAACATTGGCCAAAAAACAATCATAGACTAGTAGAGCCACCACAAAGGGCCTACGTTACCAGAGAGTCCCCAGAAGTAGTCCAGGCTGCTTTGTTTTTTGAGACACTGCAACCAGACGTTTTTTTTTAGGTCTTTTATGGTTTCTCGTTGGGCATGGTCGTTGGCTGTTGGTCACAAAGTTTTGGCGGGAAGATAGTTTTTTTTTTACACAGGGCTTATGACACACCAACGAAAAAAAAGTGAGTTTTTGCCCCATCCAAAAACGACTGCACCAAGGAAACTCATGCGGATTGTTCGAACCTCCAAAGTGCCACTGGGTCGAAAAAGTGCCAAGACGTCTTCAAAAATGGCGTGATCATCCCCTGAAACATGAAAGTTCCAGAAAGCGATGCAGATGTGATACAGTGCGAAGGCATCAGGCCCTGTTAATTCCAAGTAGGTTATATATAAGTCTCCAGTGACTTCACGTGCAGTACTATTTTCCAAATTTTCCACGTCCTTCAAGTAAGTGGAAAGCAATTTGAACTTTTATAGATCTAGCACTTGAAAATGCTTCATGCTTTACAAACGTCCACATCTTTTTTTGGTCTTCTAAGCAACTAGTACTTGAGCGGCAGTCTCTTAGCACACTGTTTGGAAGCTTTCGCAAGTGACCCATTTTTGCAACCATGTCTTGTGTGATTGAATTGAGCGAACCCGAACCTTTTCTTCCAGTCTTCCAAATGACGTGTTTTGAAGGAATGGTTCATCTTTATACATGCAAATGAGACGCTTCTTGATTTCGAATGCTTGAACTGCCAATTCATTGTCCACATGAAGCATACTTGTCAAGCCTCGCGTTGTGGTGAGGCTGCAGAACTTGTGATTCCGTAAATCGCATGTTGAAGCTGTAATACCCGGTACCAAATTCGAATGCCATAGGAACATCCAAGTGGTCGCAGATTTGATTCATTGTTGGTTTTTCCTTCCCGATTTTTTTCCAAGAAACCAACAAGATGCCAAGATGCTCAACTCAGGATTCACAAATTTGAAGTGGCCTTGTCCATTCCTTACCAACAAATGGCTCTCATTCGCTTTCTATTGATTCTGATCTTGGCCCCTTGGCTGTGGTTTGGACCTTTGGACCCTGGAAGCCAGTGGATGGCGTTTTTTGTGGCTAGATTCTCCATGGTGCCCATTCACAGCCCCAAAAACAGATCTACATGGATGTTTCGCGAAAATAGTGAGTTTCCCCCCCAAATCATCCATTTTAATAGGGAAAACTCCATTATAAACCATCCATTTTGGGGTGTTTCCCTGTTTTTGGAAACACCCACATGTTTTGAAATTGTACTTCCATCAAATTTTGCTTTTGTTTCAGAATCAGGTGACCCCCCAACCTAACCCTACTCAAAGTTTCTTTTTGGTAACAAATTGGATTCTAGTAGAAAATCATAGAAAATCATATCCCTCATTCTCCAGCTAGTCTTTGCGGATTTTCTCCAATTCCAGCGCTTTTGTCGGTATAGTTGATATCTTTACATTTCCAGTGGCGATGGTTTGGCAGTTGCTTCCAAGATCATCATGTGATGCCACCACAGAGTTGATCATACTTGATATGAAGCTTGAGTTGCATCAAGTTGACATCGCTCGCTTTCAGCTTTATTGGTGCAAATTAACGTTAGGTTTGTCATTGGATGGCCTGTACATGGGCAATGACCTTGAATTTGGCAGACAGTTTCTTGACCTTCAAAAAAACCGGGGGAACACTCGGGAACACCACGACTGCCAGGAAGGGAGGGATTTTACATGATTTTATAATTGCGTAGGGTTGTTCCAACAAGGGAGCCATACCGCGGGTTGCACCTACAAAAAGCTGAGACATCTCAAAGTTCAGTTGCGTAAACCTGCTTTTTGTCGCGGTGCAAGTAACCTGGTAGCTGACGACATAGTTGGCACAGTATGCACATGTGATTTTTATACTTTGAATATTTACAGATAGGCAGATAGATATGTTAATTAATTTGTTCTGCATAATTCAGGGCATTAAATTTGTTTTGCAATACAGACTAGGAAAGTTATTTTTCGCAAGGTCCGTTTTTGGAGACTTAGGCCGAAAATACTGAAAATGGCTTTCACCTGCACCCGGTTTCTATCCCAAAATGCTTTGGTGGATAGCTTCATGATGGGCTTCCGGGGCTGATTGTTTTCACCTCTCCCCCAAGAATGTTTGCATATTGTCAGTTAAACTCTCACCCTACTTACTTCCGAAAACCAGCTCTAAGAATTTCATGAATTTGTGGTTAGTTTCATGAGGTTATGTAATTAATTGCTATCTACACATTTCGCCTTTTATGTGCCACTTCATACATCGTCTCAAGAGCTGGAAAATCACTTCATCAATTCCTTGTCTTTCGTTGGGACTTGATTTCCGCAGGTTATTATCCGAAATGGATTGATGAAATTGCAGAAGTGGACAGAGCTTTTGGGATAGATACAAGAGAGTCGGCCATCAGTCTCTTGGTGTTAAAACAATGATGGGGAAGTAAGCTGATTCTCTTAGTTATCTTGTTGCCTCTTGTTGTTTGGTGGTGATGGATGGTCTATTTTTGATTGTTCAAGCAGGTGTGTTTTCTCATTGCAATACATATTTTTTCTCCAACTGTTTGCTGAATTGAATTTGTGCCACGTTCTTATGTCAAGAACGGCCAGCCGTCGTGGTCAGTGGCCGCTTTGAGGGTTGGGGTTTGATTTTTC
Organism: Breviolum minutum Mf 1.05b.01; assembly: GCA_000507305.1. NCBI lineage: Eukaryota > Dinophyceae > Suessiales > Symbiodiniaceae > Breviolum > Breviolum minutum. The sequence goes on from DF239725.1 coordinate 110,527, forward strand.
ATATGCACTGAGTGAAAGTCTGAACCTCACCCTTTTTTTTCCAAAGACAATCTACCTTAAACTTTTATCCATAGGGTCTCACAACAAATCAGTGCAATCTGACTTTCTTTAAACAAAAATAGATGGCGATGTTGGCTCAGGAATCTACATTGCAGCCTTCTACTTCTGTAGCTACACGATGACATCCGTGGGTTATGGCGATATTGGACCACAGTTCCTGGGCAAATTTTGGGATTTTTTCATCGAAATGGTGAAGTTGGTGAAGCAGGAATTTATCAAATCATATCATTTTTGTGGTTGGTTCGGAAACATGCTATTGTTTTTCTTTTAATACTAGTGCAATCTCTTTCTGATAGTATTCTTCCGTGTGGTATTGCGAGAGAGAATCGGTGTGCTCTGCCTATTTTCCCTAAAATGATAAGTGGAATCCAAATAACTCACTATAATATCGGAGATTATTTGGAGATTTTCCAGGGGCACATCGGAAAAATTGGAGACTCAGCGTATCAGAAGCATGGCTTCCTGCGTTCACTGGTTGAATCTCCGATTTTCACTGACGCAGAGATTCCAATTGTCGGGGGATGGCGGGGTAAGGCAAGGAGAAGCCCAATTTTCAGAATTGTTGGTGAACAAGAGCAACATTGGGTTGATGAAAACTATCATTACTGGTATGATACTCGTATGTATTTTAATTTATGGTTAAGTTGATCAACCAAATCACCCATATAGAATATAGATGTGTTCATTCTTCCTTTGACTCGTTTTTTTTGTTCACTACATTTGCGAGAAAAGATGCATAAAGATACCATAGAGATTTAGGAATGGCACAAATGTCCACCAAGGGAAAGCCCTTAAAGTACCGACTCGCAGGAACATCTTCGAGCGAGTCACGTGTACGATCATCGTCTTGGTGGCAGGATTATGTTGGGCTTACATCTTGGGAGAAGTTGGAGCCATTGTTACAGAATCTGGGATTCCAAGAAGAGAGAGGGAGAGAAATCAGAAAAAAAACGGGTTGGTGGTTTTACACTCCGGTAATCTAACATAGCAATGGAAATTTCCCTTTTCCAATAGGAAACTCGTTTACAAATGGTGGATTTTCCATGGCTATGATTGGCTATGTTACATTACCGGAGGGTAGATATTTTTTGTTTTTCACCCCGAAAAAATTGGGGAAATGATCCATTTTTTTCCGAGCATATTTTTGAAATGTGTTGAAACCAGCACCGAGCCAAACATCGTTGTTTCTTCTTGTTATGTTTCTTGTTTTTAAACTGGTTGTGGGCATCAGGAGAACGATGAGAACAGGAGGAAAAATGCTTCCAAAAGGTCACAGGAGTAGTTGAAGTGACATCTAAGAAAAAAACCTAACTTCATAGGTGCTTGAAATAGTGAACTGCTACCAAGTTTCTAAGACAAGACTACCTATAGCACGATGAGATCACTGCCAATTCAATTTTCCTCAGCTTTCTGTATTTAATACACACGTTCAGATCTGTTTTGAAGTATAGTGCTTGGGTATATAGTATGGTGTGCAACTTTTCTCCATGATTTGCAGCAACTTCAGTCAACTTTATTCAAGTTTGGATAATATCACCAAAAACATCAGAACACAACGATGTCCTTTTTTTTGATGTATTGCCTTTCAACTTGTCCGGTGTTGATTGGCAATGATTCTGCTTTTGCTCATTTTGAGGATATGCAGGCAGAGAAGCAGAGTGCCTGGCTCAGAGCAATGAGCATGTGTTCACATGCAGATTTCTCTGTTGATGGAAGAAGCCCATAGAATCCTGTCCCAATTGATCGATAAACCCCGACATTTCTCAGGTGTTTATGCATCCCAGGTGATCAGTAGAAGTTCTTCCTAGGAGTTCTTCCATCAACAGCATGGGATGGTTCCTACCGAAGCTTCGCTTTGGAGGTTTCCGAAAGATGATGAATGGACTGAACAAGATGATGCAGGAGATTCCATGTTTGCGATCATCCAACCTGTAATTTCGAAACCAGCGATTTTTTTTGTTAAGTAAATGAACTATATAACATTGAAATTTCGCCTGATATGCAAGAGACATCTGATTTCATGTTAATTTGCTTGTGTGTTTTTTATGTGTACAGTCAAACGTCAATATCTTTCTGTATTAGACAACTATGAAAGATATGAAACAGTGGTTCGGCTAGCCACAGCTTCGGTAAATTATAGCGACTTCAAGTGGCCATCACTAGGCACTTTGACTATGTGGGCTCTTAGTATAGAAAAAGGATGCCCGGAGGATCATCTTGATTTTCAATATTGTATATACACTATACACATCTTCATGAACTTCCATCTGAGTTGATTCAAATTTTCCATGCCTGGGGGGAATATCACAATTTTATGATTCCTTGGTAATTTGGCTTGCTGGTTCACAGTTGAGCAACTGGTGAACTTGAGTTTGAGCCTTCCACAGGAGCAAGGCATACCCCACGATCTTCGAAGACGATTGAGAAGTTTCTTCTTGTCGAATAAGCATCAAGCTCAATTTGCTGCTTGGATTTTCCACAATTTGGATGAATGTGTGGTGGGTTTGTTAGTTGTTTTATTCATTTTCTGGGTTTTTCTGATTGTGATTTTGATTTGCGATGTGTTTTGTTTTTTGTTTTTGTGTTTTTCCGGATTTGTTAATATGTTTGTTGGTAGTTTATGGTAGTTTGAGTTATGCCGTATTTTCTGCTCCAATTGATTCTATTGAGATGGTGGGGCATGCAGGTCACCAATGCACTTGCACCACAGCACGTACCTTTTACCTGAACCCACTTTGTTAAGGTGACAACCACGTACAATAACTATAAAAAACTCATGCTCACTAAAGAGACTACAAGACAATCCTTCCTAAAGGATCCCACAATGACACTTGAAACATGCAAACCTGTTTTTTTTTCTGGATGTGCTTACCTTCTTTTCTTAGCCATGATGCAAACACTTGACACGAACTCGTTATCTTCCACCCTCAGAACAGATCTCTGAAGTGAACTCCCAAAATAGAACTCAGGTTTGCGTTCACCTGAGACTTCGTGACCTCATTTTCAGCTTCAATCGAGAATTCCAGCAAAACAAAACCAGGTTTCTTCCAAGGTTTCTCCAGTTAAAGTGCACAACAAAAATTCCCAATGGTAGCTAGTGAGCAACCCCATTTGAGGACGCCACAAACTTCCATTGCTTAAACCGCTCGACCGAGCGGTTTCTTTAGCCCGTCGTGAAATCATGTGATGATCGTTAAACAACAGCCGGAGTTCACTCACCGTGATTCACATTATAACCATATGAAACTATAGACTTTGTTGGTGGGATTCTTAGGCAGTTTACAGATGTTGTTTTGTTTTGTGTTTGAGAAATGTCCATGCATAAACGGAAATTGACGGGTAAGGCGAGAGATCAAAAGTTGTTGATGGGCATGAGTCCACAACTCCAATCAGAAGTGTCCATCACCTTGACGCTTGGCCAAAGGTTTAGACGTGTTTTTTCTGGAAAAAATATGGATGGGATGTATCTGACTTTGGCAAGGTAAGCAAATGTCTGTTTATGCGTGCTTCACATTTTTTGCACAAACATGTAGTGAAAGATGTGTATATATATATATATACTTTTTGACATATCATATATCCTTAATATGTGCTTTGAAACTATTTCTTTTTTAATGTAAAATGTCATATGTAGGAGTGAAACAGTGCAACATTATGTTGATTAGTTTAGGTATGGCTTAGGATTGTGATGATCCGTTCAATAGCTGGATAATTGGAAATAGGAACCCCAGATTATGGCAACCTGTTCTGAGCTTTGAGCCATAGCTAGGTCATGTCAATGCTGCCGGTGCAATTGGCGGATGATATGTATTTTTTTGTGGATGTGTGTGAGCGTTTTTTTTTCAAGGAATACTGGGGAAATAATTATTTGTATATATACAATACATTGGTGGTATATATAAATGCGGATGAACTGGGGAATGGTTTTCATTAAGTGTAGGGTGACAAATGGTTCTAGCTCAACATGCCAAGATGATGAGACATTGCACTGTTACTTCTTGAAGACCCTTCCGGCGAACAACCATCTAAACGATTCCCTGTCAAATGTGGAGTTGTATATTAGCGACACTTATGATGGTAAGTGACGAGTACCAACGCTATGCAACCCATGGTTAGATACCAATCGGCTTTTAATTTTTCCTACAAGACCTAGTTATGATTGGCAACATCATGTTGGGATATGTTGAGTAAGTATGCGGCAGACGTACTTGATGTAGTGGTTCTATCGTTTTCATCGTTTTCAAGATTCAGGAATTGGCAGTGGCTCCTAAAAGTTGCCTTCTTCCGCGATTTCATCAAAGTGATGGATATCAAGGTTGGGACCCCCATCACCGTTTTTTTGTTGGAGGTGAAAGATGTAACTAGAGGTGAACAGCATGACGAACCCATGGTTCCATGGTTCATTTTTACCTTTGGAAATGCCACAGGGAATACAGTAGTTGTTTGTGGACAAGAAAGGAATTCATGTTTTACTAGGAAATGCCCAAGTACAGATTCCTTTTTCTACGTCGCCATCATGCCGTCGACTAGATCCATTCCGGCCTAACAATTCTGCTCACTGCATCTAGTTTTCGAATTGTTTGCAGTATCCACTTGGATCAACTTGCGTATACATGCATATGTGCAGATAGTTTGGAAATATAGTAACACTGATCTACGTTTGCTTATTCTGCACTGCAAACGAAAACACGTCACTAACATAGTTGTACGTATAAGGCAGAAGTTGCCTTTGGAAGTTCCTGACAGACCTTCTTTAAGGTCAGTATTGCGATGTTCAGATGTGTATTGGTTTGGGAGACACTACAGCTCAGATGAATAGTATCCTTCCACACCGCGGATGGCATTAAGCAGCAGTGGCAAGGATCAGAAAATGTAAACACTATTCCCCATAGCATGAAGGAACGGCATGGAATGGCCAATGTATCGACATGCCGTACATATATGACATATATCTAATTTCTCATGTTTGAGTCAAATACAGCTCAATCCAACAAACATGGATTTTGTTCATCTTTTTGGAATACTTCCAAAAAGAGATTAAAAAAGAGTCTTTTTAGTTCCAACATGGCAGGAGCTTAGTGGCATCAACACGGATCCTTATCGTGCTTGCATTGCGGATGTGGCGCATCACATGGACCGGGGGGGAGTTTGCACTGGTGGGACGACTTGGGGAAACTGCAAGGCATTAAACAACCCATTGGTACAACCGCTGGGAATCCCATAACGGACAAAAGCGGAACAACCTCTTGGTTGTTCACGGGTAAGTTTTGCCAAGATAAGGGATTTCGCAAGGATTGTTGTTGCATGAGATGTCAAGAAATGTTTAGGTCTTGGGTTTTTTCACCTTCAGTCTTGGTGCTGGTTGGAACGCCAATCCTTGGGGAAGCCTATATAATTGAACTGACTTATGTGACGTCCCGTCCGGAAGAGAGAAACGACACATTATATATATATATATTATATATACTTACATATATACATATACCTATGTATAGGCATGTTTCAGTTTCATAGGGATTGGAAGATTTGATTGCGCATTGACAGAAGTTTGCAGGTGTGAGCTGGTTGCTAAAAATTTGTGAAATCATCACCTCATTTTGTTTCAGGAATCCAAAGCGTATGCCCAGCAAGAGATGTTCGGAGAATCGCAGGCGCCAGAGTTTTGCTTGGCCAGTGTTGATTGCCAATCAAATTGCATATCATGTATCGTTGTCAAAGGAAGCTGTTTTGGAAACTGATGAACAATGACTTGCTCCCAAGTCCATCATACCCAGAAAGGACTACACCCAAAAGGCCCAAACTCATTACGAGTTTCTTTTAGATCTGATCTTGTCTGGAAGGGTGAAGGCCTCACCTACAAATGTGATGTTCAACATCAGGATAGGTTGAAACTTTCTGTTCATCCCTACTTTGGGGAAATGATAATATGACTAATATTTTTTCAGATGGGTGGCATCAGCGACCAAGTCTCTTAGATTGATGCATTGAGCTTCATCTTTGAAGACGTCCTTGAAGGATTGATTTAGAACATAAATGGTGCACCCTTCGTTTCAAGTGGGCTATGCATTTTCATTATGGCCTGTTATTGCATGAATCATGACACCAGTGTAAGAAACCAGTCTTACTGGGTGATAATACACGTTTTACCAAAAATACTAGTTGAACTAGTTTCAAATATGTTTTATGTTCACCCCTATTTGGGGAAGATTCCCATTCTGACTAACTCTTTCAGATGTGTTGAAACCACCAAGTAGAATAACATGTTTTCAATTTGGTCTCCGAAGTGGCCGTTAGGGCCCTGGACCCCTTAAGGGTCCTTATGTTTTGGTGAAACCCGGCTTCGACAAAGTCGAAACCGTTGACCTTTGGCAGGTGCTCCACATTTTGTCAAAAGGCCTGGTTGCTTTGAACAGCCACTTGGTCATGAGAAGGTCATATTGCTAGTGGTCAAACCCCAAAAAAAACACAAAACGCCTTTTGAGTCACCTTGATGGATCTTAATTTGCAAACTTGGCGTCGCATGTTTTTCGGCAAGAAACAAAAGATTCAGAGTGTTTCAAGATTTGCCAATCTTAGTTTGATAGCGTGTTGTGCATCCTAAGAGTGTTTTTTTGTTGTTTTTTGGGGTTTCACAGTTGTTGAGTCGGAGAGTTCTGGCATGTTGTACATTAAAATCAACCATTTTATACTAATAATATCTAACGATTATTATATAGTGTTTTTTGTTAGGGAAAAAATCTTGTTTGGAAACAGGAACCAACCATGTCACATCCGAAGAAGCTGACCAAATCGACCTGGCCAAACAACTCCAGTTTCTGAGGTCGTGTGGCATTGGTGGGTCACTCGCATTGTTTTGGCTTCAGCAATAAGGATTGTTTGTTCATTGTTTTTTGATAAACTATACATGTTTGTTTAAAAATCACTGTGGCATTTCAAGTGACTTTGATCTTCAACATCGAAAAATGCGTCGATAGAAGATAGATGCTGCAATAGAACGTGCAATATGTATATATAGCTATGAATGTGTTTTTTTGGGGGAAGACATAAGACATATACTCGTAGAGTATGTATGATTGTTCGTGAAGATGTTTTATAAACTCCAACTCAACCCAATGTTTGGAGGATTTGGTCAGGACTGTTTCCATTGACGTTATTTTGATCAGGAATTGATGGGTTTTGTAGGCTCATCCGCAATGGCACCAAGCCTGCATCAGAAAGCTTGAAAATGTCAGTAGTCAAAGTCAAATTGAAGGGAAAGATGTGAAGTGAAACTAAAAGGCATTTTTTGGAATCCCATGATCTTAATATTTTGACTACTCTTAGCAGGTGAAAACAGACAGATCTCAACAACCTCACTTTGAGTGGTGTAGTAAGTTGAAAAGTGGTGTGTATAAGACATGATTTGCTATACTCTAAGTAGCAATTTGCTTTTGAAACCTGCAATATCAGCACAAAAAGGATAAGATTCAATGAACTGCGATGGTTGTCATAGGTGTCGCTTGTTGGACTGGTCATGAGTCCACCGAGGATCTGTTTGGGGCGAAGACTTTGTATTGGCTGATCTCGAATTGATCCGTCGCACCAGCGCCTACGCACTGAGACTTTCCGAAAGATACCATGGGAGGTCGAATTTCGATGTTGTCCTACATGATACGTCAAAAGGCAAGGTTATCCATCAACACCATCTCAGGACGTACTTGGAAGTGCTGTGCTTGTCCAGGAGCAAGTTCTTCGAGGTCCCATTGTTGCATTCCGTGCTGGTAAAACTCAAAAAAGGATATAGCAGGAGAGGAAATCTGAAGTCCAGATTTCCAGTGGAAGTTCGACTTATCATTTAGGACCATTATCACTTTTCATTCGTCAAAATAACATCGTAAAACATGATAAAGCAGGGACGATTGAAGGTGTTGGTAAACGCAGGCCTTCCCACAAAAGTCACAGGACAGAACACTTACTTGATTTCTGTATGATGAGACTAAGTCAGTTGCGACTTCGCAACATGTCTCAAGCATTTCATGGTATTCAGTGTGGGAGAAGAATGGGGAAAAAATTCGTTCGAACCTGTCTTTATCATGAAGATGATCTATGTTGATTTATCCAATGTGACTCACAGTTCAAAACAGTTCTTGCTGGGAAGAGTATGAAGAGACGCATTTTTCAGAAGTATTTTTGTTGATTGCACTAAACAAGTCATAAGGCTTTTGTGATTCCCTGATCAAGCCCACATCACATTTTTGTTAGCTGAATGAACAATCAACTGTAAACCTTTCTGAATATACTAGTGTTTTTGTTCAATTGACATATATATATATATATAATATTTATTTATATTTAATACACAATAAATTGTTGTGTGACTTTCAACCCCAAAAATGTGGAAATGTTCAACCAAATTGCTTGCAGATCTTGGGTGGAAAGAATTGTTGGTAGGTGGTGGCTCGACGTGAATCCACCTGCCCACAGCTGAAAGTGACACTCGAACCTACTGGTGCTTAGTGGGTTGGAGCATGTGTCGAATATGTTTATTCGGGAATAAGGTTGTTTAAGTGATAGTCATAGGCAGCCAACTCGTTTGTGTTGTCAGTCAATGAGACAAAGATGAAACAAGAAGAGTATGTCACTTGGAAGGAAACTTGGAGGATATTAATGCAAGAGGTCAATAGTCAAAAAATAGCGTTGAGCCTGCCATTTACCTTCATGTTGGTGAAAGTAGATTTGTAGTTGGTGGGTTTGATTTGGTGAAAAACAGCAAGAATTGTGGGTGTTTCTTGCCAAATTGTTTGACAGACTTCAAATGAGATACTATGATACTGTACAACTATATATTTTGTTATGTTGTTGAAAACCCACACAAAAAATAGTCGCCCCAACAAACTGACCAAAGGACTCCTTGTTGCCCCAAAATAATCGTTTTCCAACGGCCATCCCCGGAAGAATGGCCATAATCAGCACCCCCCCCCCAAGTGCCACTTCCCACATCCACCAGAAAAAATGGTGACCACCGACTCGTGGTGGTTTGGGATCCCAAATAGACATTTATAAAATGTCCTGAAGGTTTATTAGGGTACTCCCCCCTTGGCATTTCACATGGAACCACGCTTGAATCCTGAAAATGATGATGAGTCTACATGTTGGGTAAATCATCCTTGTCCTGTTTTTATCCTTTTTTCCTTCGTCTCTTAAATGATCTAGAGAGGTTGATGTGTGGAAAGTTTGCTCCAGGGAACGAAAAAACATATCCCACCAAACGGGAAAAGGCAAAATCATCGACTCAAACGTACCTTTGGGAAGGGATATGTTGCTTCCCAGGAGGGTATGTAATAGTTAAAAATACGTCAAAATGATCAATCGCTGTTTAGATTCTAGAAACTCCTTGTTCAATGCATGTGTGTGAAGGACTGCTTTACATACTAAGACTAGCAGTTTGTTGTTTTCCAAAGTTTTCTGAATGCACGACTAAAATCTACAAGTACTTTTCTACCAATGTATGGATGTTCTTCTCTTAGTCATGATCAATCAATGTATGGATGTTCTTTTCTTAATCATGGCTCCATATAGTTGTAGATGGACATATCTCTATTTGTATGATGAACATCCCTTGCTGAATGGTGTTTGCTTAAAACAATCACGTTTCCAATTTGAAAAACAGAAGTGAAAGCTGAACATCCAGTCGAATTTCTGACTGAACTGAGGATTGTGAGACGCTACTGCGTCCGCATGGCTGTACATCGTGGCATTTTGGCCCAGGCGAAAGCAATTTGTCAGTCAACATTGACCTCACTAGCAGTATACAAGAATAGATTTAGTGTCATTATTTGTCATCATGCACAAAAGGATGGTCATATTCACAATAATGATTATGGTTCATGGTGGTGGTGATGATGGTCATGATGCTTGGTGACAGAGAAGAAGAACACGATGATGATGATGATGATGATGATGATGATGATGATGATGATGACGATGACGATGACGATGATGAAAGTCATGAGCGCTGCCATTGACATCCTCATTCATGAGATGCCAAGACTGTCCCTGAATAATCGTGATTTTGTGTTTGTTATGTGAGATGCTCCCCAAATCAAACATAGCCTGAAAGGAGTGGATCTCCTCCAAAAAGCCATGTTTTATGATTTCTTGTTGTTTGTCGTGGGGGAACGCACCCTTGCTAGGCCATTGGAAAGAAGTAGTTTCACAACTTGCACGCATGTTTCGACTACAGTATCAAGCTGTCTTGGATGATAAGATCTACTTTCCAGGCGGATGGATATACATACGTATATATATGTATATATATATATATATATATATATNNNNGTATATATATGTATATATATATATATATATATATATTTGTAAATTTGTATATGATTTATATGGACAAATTATAACCACCTCACACGACCTCACCTCAAAAGGTAGCTTTTTGTTTTCAGGAAATTCGGGAAATCCCCATGCAACAGGGAGACCCCTCGGTTCCTGAGGACTCACGCCTTCACCCATGATAAGCCAAGACTAATGGGAGTTGCTAGCCATATACTTCTAGGTGGTATGCATGATATACATGCGAATGATTTTGACAGTCCTTCCCAACAAAAATTGGAAATGAATGCCAAAATGAAGCATGGATGAATCCATCAAATCAAAACTATAAACTGTGATATTGGGGATCCGGGATGATGTATTTTCCTACCTAAATGAGGAGCTGTTCAGAACCCCAGAATCCTCAAAATTAGAGGGTAGAAAAATCCATGAAATCTCTTGATGTTTCCAATCGATTTGCACCCCAAAAAGGCCGCCAAACTTCGACGCTTGCGTCCCTTGGTGCTAAGTGGAATTCAGACGACTGCCCACATTTGATGGCCGAAGAAATGATAATTTGTTTGTGAGATTTTTGTGTCATGGTAAGTTTGACTAATTCCTATAAAAGTCGAATCCAATAGATCTAACAAACAAACCTTTTGTCAAATGATGATTCATATACTCAATCGAAATCGAAACAGGTTGGGGGCAGGGGGGGGCCAAAAATTAGAGAACAGTGAGGGTGGAAGACTTGATTCGGATAGACAAAACATGGCAAGTCTCCAACATTGGTGATTTGGCACGCCAGAAAAACTTCCGATTGAAATTTCTCTAAGTCCTGATGTTTGGCAAGTTGCCGTTTGGGCAGTTTCTATCCTTTCTTGGACCGTGGAACTTTGAGTTTAGTCTAGTTTTTCCTCCGGAAGTTTGATTCTCTGATTCTCTGGAGGGGTTTAAAACAGCACTAGCAGCACATGCAACATAGTGGGGGTTTAGGAATCACTATGGATTCTACTCAACCACTGTTCTTTGTTGGATACTTGCAATGAATGTGAAGCCCTGAAATTTTCAACATTGAAATCTAGCGGCTAGTCACACGACGTCACCCCTACAAATTTCAAGAGTTGAAATGAAACTCCTTTTTCGAATGGCTCGGATGTTTTTTTCTGAACAGTGACCAAATTGTCATCCCTATTGTTATTATTTTTTGAAGGGGTTATCTTCGGATTGATTGATGCCTTTTCTTACATATATTTTCTGTAAATTTAGGCTTGCTTTCATTATGCTGAAGTTGATGCCTGAAATATTCGCTTCACAAGTGATCAATCTCATTTTATAGCCATACAGTTTGATTTATCGTTATCATTTGTATTGATAATGCATGCATATTATATTGATCCCGCAGATGGTTTAAAATGTCATAAGTATTATTGATTCACATGGCGTGGCTGCCTATTCTGTTCTGTCACATACATTACCGGAGATGTTTTGCTTCCAGGGAGGATGAATAGCCGAGAGAGCGATTTTGATTCAGTGCCTCAGCTTTGTTTCAAACTGGGTGAAACATCGAGATTTTTTCAAGAAAAGTATATGATGAACTTTAGAATGCCTCCTTTTCCACTATAACTTGTTCAAGTATGCTCAAGGGTCATGATGTATCATTGTTTTCACAAGTTTTTGAAGGGCAACAGTTGAGGGATTTTTGTTGGACCTTTTTAAACTCGACTGGAAAGGTGCATGAATGTGGTGAATGACTCGATTCACAAGAAGATAGGATCGCAGCTACAGAAAGTGTCGATCACGACGCCCGCAAGGGAGAGCATGTGTGAATTACTGAAGACGTCTAAAACTCGTATCCTTTGCAAAACACTGCAAAACTAACAGCAAAAGCCTTCTTAAAAGATGGTTGCTTAGAAAAAAAACATGTTTCCATGGTATCATTGGGACATGGTGACATGTTTACACATGTTTTTGTTCTGGGCACGAAGCATCAACCTGAATCCAGTGGAAATTGAACCAACAAAAACTCCAGCGATGCTTGATGCTTGGGCGGTTTCTAAGGTGAAAACGGTTTCAGCCACCAATTCGATGCGAAGGGACGATGTTCCAACGCCCAAGGGATCAAAGCAACTAATTCCACCAGTGCCTGGTGCTATGCCTGAAGAACTGTCTCCTATGTCTCCTGCAGCAAATTGAAATTGGAATCCAAAGCAAGTCTTCAGGCGGGCAAAACCCGGAGGGTTTTGGGATTTGAGGAAGTTGAAAAGAGCTGAGAAAAGGGAAAACACAAGAAGAAATTGAATGGACATTTAATGTGAGGTGATATTTATATACATGTTTTTCAAATTTCTATATGCATTCAGTGGTCGTCTATTTTAGAAAGAAGTACAAGTATAGACGCCAGAAAGAGTTTTCTTTAACTCATTGAGATGGAGCACGCTGGGCTTGGAAGATTTGGAAGACATGACTTTTGGACGTGTCAAGATGGAGTCATTGTAAGAAAATTCCAACAGACCCCTGGAACATACCCCCAAGTAGCCCAAAAAACGAATATGGAAGGATTTCCTTCATAGACAGCTTTCCTTGATTTTCCTCTGGTATGTTCCAGAGGTCTGTTGGAGTTTTCTTAGAGACATTCCAACTTCACGTTGTTATTTGTAGGCAGAACTCAGGATTCGGTGCTGCACATCAAAGATTACCTCAGCCAAGGCCTGGTCGAGAAAGGCATGGTGAAATTGGATTGAGTACATCCTCTTGAAATGGCATGAAATGACATGAAAGTTGGTGAGTAATTACGATTGAGTAGCGTTTTTTTTTTTTGGTTGTGTATGGTCTTCACTGCAAGATACAAGACGTACAATGCACATGGGGAAACTCACCGACATTTGGCTGGAAATGGCTCAATTTATACTGAACAACCAGAAACTGATACTTTTTAGGGTTCAGGATTTTGACACACCCAAATTTACATAGTGCTATGGTAGAATGTAATACACATACCTTGTAAACAGCAATCAGTCCGTGTGCAATCTGTCAATCTTTGAGCAGAAAGGTGGAGAGTGGAGATGTTTTGTATTGTGGCATCATCACCATCATCCATCCATCCATGCGTCCATCATTATCAGGTCCACTATTAGTTTGATCATTTATCATTATCATCATCATCATCATCATCATCATCATCATCATCATCATTCATTACCTTCCACCACCAATTTTTAAGGTTGTTGACATCCCTGGCTGAGGCCACCAGCCGCCTTGGATCCTGCCTGTATCGAGTTACGGAAACGTACTACTTTTTTTTTGCGATCTACCGATCCAAAATGATCCAAACTTAAGCAGATTTTCAAATGCAGTTGTATAATATTTGGGTGGTAACAACTCAACTTCTGGGCAGTTTTTGATGTTATGGATTGTATCTAGGAGGTGGTTTTAAACATTTTTGATGTTCACCCCCGATCCCTGGGCAAATGATCCAATTTTTTTCGAGCATATTTTTTCAGATGGGTTGGTTCAACCATCAACCAGAGTTGTAGAATATGGAAGTCAATTGGTGATTTCAAAAGAGAACGAGTGTGAAAACCCAGAAAAGTGTCAAAAACGTATTCGGTGAGATGGTGTACCCCCATAATCAATCAGCATGGGGCGCGGACATACATTCTTCCTAGGTGAACATGATTGGCGTTAAGAGCTAGGTCTGTCTCAAATCTAGCTTCTCTACAACCCAATGGTTTCCAGAGTGAGTTTCCTTTCCAGGTTGAGGGGCCACATGAGTCAAGGTCAGTTTCAGTCCATAATTTTTCACCGGACACGGGTTCACCTCAAACATTGTGGGGACGATTTCCCATTCGACGGGCAAGCCGGTAGAAACCACCCAAGTAGGTTAAGTAGGTACAGGTGCAACATCTCAAAAATCAAAAAAATCGATCTATCTATTGCAGATGTCTTCACATTTTTGGACCAGTGGTACCCCAGAAACATGTTAAGATATTCAAAACGCCCTAGATCAGGCAATTCTCTATCAGACTTTGAGTTGGAATTTCTGCCAGGGCATTGGTACATCTCCCGAAAAAGTTACAGACATCGTTTCATCCATTAGCAAATGCAATAGATAGGATATGTTTCAGATATCACATCATATATACGTTATTATTTAATTTTTTGTATGTTTTTTGATAATATAAATATATATATATATAGATTAGTTATACATGAAGAGGTTGGTGATGGTGTTACAAAGTGTAGTTTTACCTGGCAAGGTCTTTACAAACGTGTCATTGCAAATCAAAGACGAATGTGCGATGGTGATAGGCAGCACACCATGGAAAATGTGCCACCTCTCACGTTTTTACACCGAAACAACAAACGTGAAACGTAGTACTACATTTGAGGACATGATTGTTTTTTTCAATGAACCCGTGCAACATACTGTCAGAGGAGTCAGATATTTTTACCTGAATCTCTCCGTCAAGCTCGATGCATGCGCACTTTCCACGGGACACTTTTTTTTTGGTCGCCGGGGCCCGGGGACCTTCGAAGAAGGCCCCCCCACACAAAAACCAATGCGTCGCTGCACGGTGACCCTTTGTCTCGCAGGATGCCAGCAAAGATTCCTATGAGAATCTGATAGTGAGATGATGTTTGGATATAGAATATTCTTCATATGTGTTATTATATATATATATATGGAAATTGATCAAATGAATTTTCTGGAGTGAATTTCTTTCTCATTCACTCCGCTCATGTGGCGAAAAAACACGTTTCTATAAAACGTGCTCCGCCACCTTCTGCGTTTCTCATTCACTCATATCGCTTCGCCAAAACCGACGACGATGCCGTTTTAGAAAAAGGCAGCTGCTGCGGAGGATTTTTGTTTGCCGCAGGAAAGCAAGTTGTGAACCTACCGGGGGGGTATCATGACAAGTCAGAAAAATCATCATTGGAAACTGTGTGCCCTTGAGATTTTAGGGCGTTTGTTTAGTAATTAAGTTGACTTTTTTTTGATTGTTTTTCAGTGCAATCAGATAAATATCAGGCAAGATTCACTGCCATAAAATGTCACAATCATAGACACAGCTTTCGGGAAGTCACTGTTCCAGTTGGTTGTTCCACCCGGATCACAGGGATGCGCGTGATGGGATGACGTTCACCTTGACGGTGAGATGTATAAATTCCAACGGTGCAGTTACGTGTGGGGATGTGAATGGACAAGGCCAGCTTTATCAGAGAACGAGTTCTAGAACCGAGATACTAGTATCTTGCAGTCATTCAATCTTATATGGCTGGCAATTCCCCTTTTCTTTTGATAGGAAATACATCCATGCTCTACGCATGGGGTACTGTATCTTGCTGCCCCGCTATGTTGGTTTACAGGAGGCTTGATGAATTTGAATGTAGACATAGACAGTCTAGGCCGATTTGAGTTAGACTCTAAAGTTTTTGAATGCAAATCATTCCCATGATGATATCTCTTCCCCCTATCATCAGACATAAAGTGTAGCACATCTTCCATTATCACTATTTGTGCATGCTATCAGCAGCATGTGTTGGGAATATTGCAGCTGTTTTTTTTAAATCCCTGCTAGCAAACTGACAGGCCATTCTGCCACTAGGAATGGACACATTCCACTCATCCCAAACGAACATTCGCCAGGAACAGAGAAGGCCTGAAACCTCAGACAAGCGGTGACTTTGGTTGGCCCAATAGGGAACGTGTGAAGTGTGACACGGGAATATTCACCAAAAAAGACACCAATAGTGACACGATTTGTTGGCAAAACCTGAAGTGATTATGGTATGTTTGATGGTGTTTTGTTTGCGAGAATTCACTTCATGTTGGTGTTACCTCCAGCCTTCCAGCATTTCCCTCATCAACACTATTAGACTATATGAATGATGGGAAAATCCTCGCAAAGATCTTTCTGCAAGTTGGGACCTTTCCGGAAATTTATGTTTGACATCAATTATTGAAGGACAAGTGTTTCAGGCGTTTCAGGCCTTGTTTATCAAACGAGCCCGGGTATTTGACAAATCGACTTTCCTAACAACAAAATATCGCCGCCAACAATGGTGGCTTTAGATGCAGTTGGAGATGAATTCAATAGCCAATCGTTTGTCACGAACACAAAACATTCCCCCTTTCCTGTTTGAAATCAACAAGCGCTGGCAGCCCATTCTGTTCGGTCAGAGTCGGTTATTTATCATAATTCAAGCTTTGTACAATGCCCTCTAGGCATACGATAGCGATAAGGCCTCCAAAGTTGCCAGTTGTTGGACAGTCTATGTTGGCCGTCCTTACATGATGGCAAAAAAGTGATGTCACCCCCAAAAAGATAGTTGGAGTACAAGTGAACCCTACAATAAACAACATTGACCGCATTGACTCCCTACAATTCCAGTTGTTGAATCATCATGTCATTGACAATTTTCAGTCATGAAGTCGCTGAATACATCCATTTCAAATTATATGAATGATTTTACAAAAAAAAGTCTGGCCGTTTTTGTTTGACATCATTTTGACACGCCCATTTGTTCGGTTGGGACGGTGAATTCTCCGGGGGCAGGTCTTCATCGGTGTGGATTTTGGGACTTCCGGATGCCGAGCTGTTGGGGGCTCCCAACCAGCTTGTTGAGGATGAGGTCTGTACCCCCCTGAAAAACATGTCATGTCAATGGAAACTTGCCATTTTTTACGTAGGAGATACATCTTTTTCAAATGGTTGTTTTGTTTACAATTGTCATCTTAGTGTTCCGGTGGTGTGCCCAAAAAATCATGAAAAAAATCATGTGATTGTAGGTGTGGTTTTTCAACGTGTTCCTTTTTTTTTGTGGTCCAAGCAATCACAGATTCCATGATGCAATCTGTGTTCTTTGAGCCAAGCCAAACCGATGTAATATCTGATTACAATCTCCCAAACTAGCATGCAGGATGGTTGTTATATTTTGGTGAGCATTTAGATGGCGCACTCCGACCTGTTTAGTAGGAGAAGGGGCCCATCACGAACTGATACAGCGTGGTGCCATTAACTTTCCATGTGGCAGATGGCATTTTCCCCAGATGCTACCCCAAGTAAAGGGTGATGAGGCTCCCCATGCTAGAGATGTAATCTTTCTCGTGGTGAAAGGGGCCCTAAAGTCTTCTCCAACATCTTGATACTCCAATATGTTTTTCTTTACATTTAGGTATTGCCAGATATGGCATATTTTTTGCACTTAAATTTGCACATGCTCGGCCAATTGTTTGTTCCCTACCCACTTTCAATGAAGTGTCTTACCCTTTCCACGTAGCCTGAGGCTTGCCTCAACGATACCGGAGATTTGGTGGCTGAAAGTTCTGTTTCCTATGGTGCTCAGGGTGACGTGTTGTCGGTGATTGTCACACCTAGGATGCAATGTCCGCCAGGATGGTTTCACATGTTTAGGCCAAACGAGATTCTCAGGTTCCCCATGCACCTGCCAACGCACTTTCTAGATACTGACATCCTGGCGGATGGTCCGTGAAGTCAGAAGTGAGTGCGTTATAAGCAACACACGATCTACACGTGTTTTAGAACACAATGTTGACTTTGTTGCTTGGTTTTGGATCTTTGGGCACAAGCTTAGTATGACCGATGTGACAGTTTATTCCATTATGGTCTCGTAGTCATACTATGTCAGATTTGTGATGTTTGAAAGCGCTTCTAGAAGTCATTCTAGTTTGGTACTACACATGGCACCCCAGAGTATTGTGGTCACTGCACTGGTTGGCGTAGTACAATGAACATGTAGTACATCAAACCAAGTTCATTAATAACATGTTTTTGACCATGCTTTCCTTG
Organism: Breviolum minutum Mf 1.05b.01; assembly: GCA_000507305.1. NCBI lineage: Eukaryota > Dinophyceae > Suessiales > Symbiodiniaceae > Breviolum > Breviolum minutum. The sequence goes on from DF239725.1 coordinate 128,706, forward strand.
GACGTCATACTATGGAATGTACATCGCTTTAAATAGCGAGATCAAAACTGTAAAGTGACTTGTTGTGGTGCGCTGCAGAAACACCTGTTGGGAAATCTCGATAAACTAAGTCAAGAACCTTCCCAAGGTCCTCGGGGACTCAAAATCCTTTGTTTGCAAGGGTTGTTTCCCCATATAGCCCTTTCAGGGGTGTATATTCACTGGAATTCGAAAGGACCCCCAGCCCCATTTAGTCACCACCCCACCCCACTCAAGAAAAGTTAGGCCTTATGGATAGGGGTTCTTATATAACATGAAAGAACATGTTCTATCCCCACCGTTTTGTTTTTGTTTTTTTTCGTTGGAGCCTTTGAAATGATCGATATTTTCAATATTTTGAGTTTTTTCTTGGTAGGGGCTTTCTTTCAACAAAAATGATATGCAGAAATTGGAACCTGATTTTTCACCATGTTTTTTTTTTAAGTGCCACTTCGAAAGGGTCTGGATTTTCAACCTGCAAATCAGGTGATACGGCAGGACCTGAGGAATGGCGAAAGGCTTTAGAAGAGGTCGAGACTCGGATGGCGTTTGAGGGGCCCCAGGGATGCGCAGGGAACACCAATAGCGACCAAAGCGCCGAAAAAAACCTCTTCCCAAAAGGTGCAATTAGGGGAATCCAACCCAAAAAAGACCTGAAATTCAGGGTGTTTGGAATTTGAATGGAATTTGAAGTAATCTTCCCAGATGGTTACATCATATAGAAGTATACAGTTATTTTGGGGGGGCGATCAATGCAAATATATGCTACTTTTGACGGTTTTCCCTTATAATAGTGCCTTGTTTGGGTATTCTAATGGCCCCTGTTGGAGTATTCAGGGCGATGTGGGGGATTTTGTTGTTGGAGGTCTACTATATTCTCGGGAACTAAGATGGCCCCACTTGAAAGACATGTCAAAACCAAACAACAAGCTTGGGAGAAAACCATGGTAGCGCCAGGAGGATGATATATGTTCTTATATTTACAAGCCATGTTAAGCTCATATAAAAGTATTTCAGCATTACGACTACACAAACATCCAAAACAAGGCAAGGTGGTTTCAAAGATTATAAACTTTCATTTTGAATCTTTAGGTGAAATCCTCCAATGTGACTTTGGGACTATTTACATCCCAAGGCCCAAGGCACGAAGGAAATGTGGAGAACTGAGGTCACCCAATTGCCAAAACGTCATGATGCGGAAGCCATTTGCCACTGGGACAGAGTTTGACATGTTTTAGCAGGGGATTCAAAAAGGAAATATGTTTTGGTTTGGGGGGTGGGTACTTCCAGAGCAACAGCAGTAGTGTTTTTTTCCCAACATTTTGGGCATGACTCAAGACAAAGAAATGTTGGAGGAATTTGAGGATGTTTTGGAACTCCTGGCAACTCGAGTGTTCCAAGGGACTTTGCGGGGTTCAACGTCAGCAACCCCAGAGCATCCCATGAATCGTGAATGCATGTTTGCAATCATTGCATATAGTAGAATTGTAGGTTACAAGTGCCATAATGTGCCATACGTTCAATATATATATATATATGAATATTATATATAGTACATATTTTGTTATATATATATATATATATAAATATACATGTGTAATTGCACATGTGTTTGCGCACTGCACAGTATTTATTTTGTGTGTGAGAAGGGTTTGCAAAAATGAATCAAATGCCTTTCTGTATTTAATGCACACAATTCGCATACATCCAATTTGTAGAAGAATCAACATATTGCCAAGTGCCCACTCTCAGTTTTGATAAGTTTGCCATCTCCGGGAAAGAATGGAGAAAAAAAACAGACAGAAGCTTAATGAGTTTCGATCCTTTTTAGTAAACATCAAGTCTCTTCTCAGCAAAGCCCAGGTATTGATGGAACCTCCGTTACTGGGCTTCCCAGTTGGGGATATTTTGTGGTTTCTGATGAAGGGTCCGATTTACATCCATGTATGGTATATGTATACTATGGTATGATATTCATATACCGCAGACCCATATGTTTATCTACATTTACGAATTAAAACAAATCAACCAAATGTTATATCCGCAAATATGCCACACAATATTTCTGTTCTTGCAAATATGGGAGGATGCACTGGGGGGGATGATTCCGATTTCTACTATCTAAGATTATTAAGCATCCAGCTAACACAATTTGCTACCCAAGTTTTTGATGTTTGCTTATCTTTGTTGTCTCCATAATTCAAGGGGGATGAATTTGCCCAGCGTCTAACTTGGGAACCTAAAAGACAAGTTGTTCAAATCAAGTATAAGAACCCCCCAAAAAAATGTTGAATTGCACGAAGAACACCTCAGAATCGGGGTCCGTGGCAGTTGTCATTTGGATCTTCAGCGTGGACAGTCGATCCTATTCTGGGATGTTTAACCCTTCCTATTTCACAAGGGATGAGATTCTCTTGCAATAGCCTGCAATCCATGCTGTGATGCTTGATGATCCCCTATGCTAAAGCCACCTTGTTCTTGTTTCTGGGGGGAGGGTTAAAGAGATCCTAAGGCAACAGCAACAGTACTGATATGGTTTTGTTGATCACCTTTTCAGCTGTGACGCTTACCCAAGGCAACAGTCATGTTGGTAGGTGCCACTCTCAGTCAGAGACAACTGTTGGAGTTTTTGTTTAAAGAGAGATGGATGGATGACAAGGTAGTGATTTCGGATATTTTGTACTTTCACCCTTATCTAGGGGAATCATCTCATTTGACTCATATATTTTCATATGGGCTAAGACCAAGTAGACGTTGATCCATTTGATGTTTTTCTTAAAGAAGTGACAAACAGAAAACAACAAACACACTCTACATTTACCTGTTCACATGGAAATCCTTCACCTTTTCACATGTGAAAGGAGGAGATTCAAAAACTGGGAAATTTCATGTTTGCTCAATATGTGAATCTTAGGAGATTCGCACAACAAAAATCCATGGACAAAAAATCCAAACTGAAATTCCGCATTGAAGCTGATGTTGGGAGTTTTATCTATGGGCGATTTTAGGAGCACCAAAGAAATGATGGTCGATGAAACAAAACAGGGACTCTTTAGTTGGATATCCTTAGATGATAATGTTGTGTGTGATTTTTCTTCGAAGCAGTATACAGAAAAAAAATAATTGAATGAACTTGTCCAATCACCATGGTGTGTTTTGTTCTATATCTTGTAGCTCAGGAGTCGAAAATTGGAGTCGCAAATGTATACAGTCATGTGAAATACAGGCATCAAACAACAGACTTCCCCCCCCCATGTTTGCATGTTTCATGTGACTGGTGATTTGCCACCGAAATTTGAAGCAAACAATTTGTGACAGCCAGAGACACACAGATGTAGATGTATAAGACATATATATATATATATGTTATGATGTGAATCTCTTTGTTTGGGGAAACTATGGTAGATATGGTGGAACTCACTCAACCACCTAGATGAGAATCACGAGAAAAGGAATCCCCTACAGGGAATCAATCCCCCTTGACACTACACAAGTTCTCATGGTGTTCTTGCATGTTAAAACTTGGGCTCCATTTTTTTGGGCTCAAGATTGACTATTAGTTTCTCACACAAGAAAGGTGGCCCTTAGAGACGGGATCTCTCTGACGGTGGGGTTTGCCTCTGAGAAACCGGCTGGTTTCTGGTGATGCGAACGCCATGGATGAGCTGGATCCTTTGGACCCATTCTCTGAGGCCGAGCTGGCGCAACCAGACATTCCTTTTCCACAACAGATTCCTAGTTCGCTTCCCTTACCTCGTGTCTTGGGCCGATCTTAGATCCCCTCTTTTTTCGGTTTAGCGAGTGGCACGGATATAAATATATATATATATTATTAATATGTGAGTTTTTGATTGAAGATTATCATGTAAACAAACTCCAGATCTTAGGAATGAACTGGATGTTGTAGGAATATCTGCCAGCCATTTCCGTTTCTATTTAACGGAGTAATGTCGCCTCCGGGGTTGCTGTCATATACATGCTGAGGAAAGGCTGCTGAAACCCACTTTGATGTCAGCTGACTGAATTACATCGGCTTTCTACTGATGTGATTAAATTACCCCAGACTGTAGTTCCCAGCAAGAGTTCCCTTTGTTAAACATAAAAAAATGTATTATATATGCTAACACTGTACTAGATCCACGTATGCAACCAGCAAAGCCTTAATTAACGACTCTGACAAGCAAAGATAATTGCAGCAACAAATTGTCCGGCAGGAAGGAAGTTTCATGGGGGGTGTCAATTTGTACAACTGATATTTCAATCAAAAGCAAAACATCCAGGCAACCTACTTCCAACTACACCAAGAAGGCAGATAGGTTTCTATGTACTGCAGATAGGCCAGACATTTGAGGTCCAAGGATTCAGACCTCCCTTCAGAAGGCATAGGAGTTTGACACCCTTTTTGCAGAAATGAGTCGCCCTAGAGACTTGGAGGGAATTTTTGGTTTGGAATGCCCCAGGATGCAGCAGTTTCCCCCGAAAAAAAACGGCACTTTGGGGTTTCACCCCCAGGATTTGTGTTAGCAAATTCCATGGGAAGCTTGATGACTGCAGCTTCCATAGCTCCGGCGGAGCCCAAGGCTGAGGTGTCAAGTGACCGTCGAATGACTTTGGTTTTTGACAAACGGCTTGGTGATTCACCAAGCCTATAAGGATTCCAAAAGTTTCAGGAGTTTCAGTTGAGAATTATGATTGAAACACTTGGCATTTTATCAATTAAGATTGCTAGTTTTGTTTTTTTCAGATCAGCAACTGGTTTGCTGGTTTGCTGTCCAGCATCCTGTGCTCGATGGTTGGTGAATTATACCTGCCGATGGCTGAAATGAACCAGTTGCTATGGAGATTTTGTCCTAGGTTTTTTGTGAATATCGCAGACAGTTGCATGATTTTCTTCCATGAACAGTAAAGAAGGAAATGAGTTCACGTGATGTGGCTGTAGCATTTGTTTCTTGGCTTAATGAGTGAATTTGAGGTTTAGCCCCTGCATACATTGAAGGTGTTCATGATGAATATGACAATAAGCATCTTGGTCTTGTAGAAATATTCGCATCATCAATCTACGACTATGTGAAGTGTAAAGAATTATGTTGGTGACATCTTCCATAGGTCCTACTTACCATGGGGGAATTAGGGTGTCCGATCTTCTGAAGGGTTGATGTTTGTGTCGACTAATCTTGCTTTTCTGATGAGATGAAAGCAACAACACCTGGACAAAGCACTGATAACTGATAACTATTCCGAAGACCTAAAGTTCAAGTCTGGAGTTGTTGCAAGTATATGATGTCCCCATATGCGCGTGTGATTGACGCAGGTCTTGAAATGAAATCCGTTCAATGCTTCAAGCAACGCCAAAAAAACAACCTGGGTGCGTTGTTCACCATCACAGGCGGCGAATCCTGGAAGTGTGTGGCATCCAGATCTTTGTGCTCGACCCTGCATGTTCTTTCAGAATGGCCGATGTACACATGGAAGTGACCTGGAAGAACCGCGAGTTCGGGAGTGTAAGATGCCAAGTTTTCGGGGTCGCAATGTTACCATAGGAGGTTTAGTCAGTTGGATGTTTGACCTGAAAACATTTGGGCGAAACGGACTGGCCTGAACATACCATTGACCGATTTCTTCCAACATGGTAGTTTGGACTAGTCGAGTAAGAGCATGTGTCTTATCTATTTGAGGGTGGTTTTCCTTATAGTTGATGTTTTTTGATTTCGCCCAGAATGGATGTACAGTATACATGGCAAATTTCGAGTATAAGTTGCAGAATGGGCACAGGTGCACCATGCAACATTGTGAGTTTTCCTATGTTACATGTCGTAAGAGAGTTCATTGTTCCAGGAAGGCTCTTCCAAGGCTGCCTTCACAAGGCTCTTTGCAGATACATCATACATATATATACACGTCAGGTAACATAGGTAACGCAACCCCAAGAGGCAATCGTTTAGCTTGATAAGAAGTCGCTTTGTTTCAGGACTCTCCATTTTCGTGCCTGATGATTCGCCATCTTTTGCCTATGCCTATACCCAGTTGAACTTATAATCAGATTAACTTTGGTGCTGGTACTGTCATACAGATCAGTTTGATTGGTGCCATAGTCGTGCGATCCGGCGTGAAATGGTAAAGCATGCTGCTGAAATGATTCCATGGTGAGGAAATCATTTGTTCAAAGCGTGCTATTGTCAAACACTTATATATATATATATATATCTACTGCGTATATATTCAATTTTCCACCCCAATCCTTGGGGAAATCATCAAATTGATGAGCACCTTTCAATTCGGATAGAAAGCAAGATCAGATATGTAGTAGATTCTGTCAAATAAGCTCGCATTGCTAAATGCCAATCCTAAAAGGGGCCACCAAATTTTAAGCTAAATCAGAACTGGGAAAAGTTCAATTCCATTTGAGTTACTTGTTTCTGCTTTCAATCTTCACAAAAAAACACCCAAGTGGTAAGAAAAAGATTCAAGCTTTTCGAAACCGACCCTTTGTCAAAACGATGTCAGTTTTATATATTTTCGTTTCTGAGTGAAAACCATCACCTCCAACTTCCAAAAGGGGTCTTTTTGGGGCGGAACTCCGGAACTCACTACAGGCAATTGTGCTTTTTGTCACTTGAATCATGAAAAGCGCGCCATTCATTTGGACAAGCGCAATCGGCAGATTCTCAAGGCCGGCCCGGGGCCCATTGTTTATTGAATTTCTGCGACGTTGAAATCCGCCATAGACTGTGATAAAACGGACCTCATGCTAAGTGAAAATGGTAAATTAGGACTTTCGGGAATAATAAACACCCAGGTGTTCTCAAAAGGTACGTGTGTCAGCAATTTATGGAATGCCAACAAAATGACAAGTGAGAACCGCTAAGAAAAAAATAGGAGTCCCTTTTGCTGCTTTGACCTGATATAGATCCCCCTAACAAAACATAAACATAGTGGGGCTACCAAATCACATCAGTCCGGCCAATTGATAATGCTATCTCAACCAGTTTTCAGCTTCATTGTGGCAAAATCTCTTCCCATCTTTCCCTCGGGGAAAGAAGCGCTTCTGACGGCTCTTTCATAGGCTTGGTGTTGTACCCACCAATGTGATAATGTGGATGTTTCCATGTTTTTCATTGGGTGATTCTTTTTCTCTTCGTTGACATTCTCCTGATAATTTGCCCCAGCCACCCCCCAAAGGGCAGGGCTTCTTTTCGGGTGGGTCAGTTTTTTTTCTGTGTACTCAACGGGATATCAGCATGATAAAGGAAAAAAAATACCATGAGTTCTGGCGGATTGGGCTGCGAAGACTCAACGGTGTACCGAAGTCAACCGAAAAAATGGGTTGCAACAGAAAGAATCTAGTTACTACAATATATATACTGGCACATATTACTGACTATGTTACTTACTATAGGAGGTGAGGTGGTGATGATCTAACAGGGGACGCATATTCAGCCACCTCATGTATCACGACAAGACTACTTGGTCTAACTTCCAGACTCAACATGACCCAACAAACAAGTCTCAGCTTTCGACCAGGATCTTTCGGGGGAGGAGTTTCTTCAGATCGTTTTGCCCGAGGTTCGTCACTTGCCGAGTCATATATCAAGTTGTTGTTGTTGTTGTTGTTGTTGTTGTTGTTGTTGTTGTTGTTGTTGCTGGTGGTGGTGGTGGTGGTGGCGGCGGCGGCGGTGGCGGTGGCGGTGGCGGTGGGGTAGTGGTCGGTGGTTTGGTGTTAGGCTGTTGTCGTCGTGATTGTTGTCCTTGCCACTTGGTTTCACTGATTGTCTCGCGACACATCGTTTGTGGATATGTCTGCCACGTACAGGGCTACGGCTACTTTTGGGTCAATTTGCCACAGGTCTCGTTTCGTTGGCGGGTAGCACCAACAGCTGCACCACCTCCACGGTTCTATTACTTTGAGTTCTCCATGTTCATCCCCGAAATTCCCTAAGTAGTATCTAAGTATAGTAACTTTTCAGTTGTGGGTGTCAAAGGGTTTTTCTCAAAACATCCAAAAATCAAAACAAACATATCGATCATTTATAACTATATATAGATCATTAAAAATCCCTAAGTATCCCCTGGATAACCACCTGGTATCTCCCCCATTTTCCAGGCGTTATTTAATTTACAAACCGGCGGTTTGGTAAAAGGGACTCACCATTTGGTCGCATATTTGGTTTACTCAAATTCTGAGGACGTAAACTGGATGAGCTCTTCCGCTCACAGCCTCATTTGCTTGCAATGTTAGCTCCATTGATGGATCTCCAACGACCACGTGCTATTCAGGCAGTCGCTTGGTAGGTCGGGTGAACAGTGAACCATATATGGATGCGTATGGAAACCCGCCTTAAAAAAAAACATGGAACGTATGTTTTGCGTCCCAGGGGCTCCTGCTTTACACCCTGAACATTAGCCCCATAACAAGCTAAGGGTTGAAAGATGTTTCACGCTTTCTTGGAGAGGCACCTTTTGCCGTTTCCCAGAAACTTCCGTTGTCAATTCGTAGAGTTCCCTGGTTTCCCCTGTGTTTGGCTTACGTTCCCTTCACGGCGACATTGCTGGATTTATATACCTGGATTCCAGCTCTGGTAAAATCTAGGCACATATTTTACATGTGAATTTCTTGAGGCTTCAGAGGAAATCTACATCCCTCGTTCAACCTGTGTATGCACATGTATGTCAAGTACGTAAGATGCTTATTTCTGTGGTTTATTTTTGTCCCACCTTCAGAACGCTGGAGTTTAAACATCTCAGATGTTTTGTGTGCCTGGATCACCTCGTTTTTGGGTGTGTGTTTTTGGAAGGTTTGGCGGCGAACCTATCATTTGCATGACGGTAGCGGCATTTGTCAGTGTCAAAATTATGAACAATATTAGCGCAGAGATTTGGAGGATTTATGTTTTGGTCTGAGGTTTTTTTGGGCAACAATGGCAGACCATGTAGACACACACACACACACAATCTTTTGTATTCTTTTGTTGGAGGTTCAACAAAAACACCTGGAAAAACACCACATGTTGGACGGGTTGGACGGGTTGGAGGCTCTTGGATGTTTAAGTCCAATGGAGATCAACGGCTTTTTGGGCTGGAATTCAGACTGGGATTGCACACTCAGGGCCCCATGAGGTTGGTTGAGGTCACCCTTTTACTTGGAAACAGAGATTCTAAGTAGTACTGTTGATGGACAAAATCCTGCATCACCAAGGATGATGATTATCCCATGATTTTTAGGGTTTTAACCAACAGGATTCTTCCATCAACAGGATTTCCAGTATTTCAGACACATTCAGCGTCCCTCATTTTTGTGGAAAGACCAATGGTATACCGCCAGCAAGTTGGTCTCCAAGGACAGTCGTTTTCGATCTGCGATCCGCAGCATGATGGTCAGGCCGACACGTGGAATTTCCGTGAAGTTGCTAGTCGGACCAAATCCAGGAACAAAAAAATGTAAAAGATTGGGGAAAGAAACATGATTGAAGCAGGAACATCTCGAAACCTTGACTTGATAATCTCCAGAAGCAGTGGGTAGTGTTGAGTTCTAACGCAAGTCATCGCCCGAACCATTAACATTCTTAACGTCATGTTCGACATGTCCCACATCTTTGTGATACCCAAGCTAGTAGTCGGTCATCAGGGGCCAAAAAAGATTGGGCCAACACAAACTCAATCTGACCCTTTCACACTCTTGATGATATCGTCTCCAGCATTGATTGAAGTCACATAGATACTCAGTAAACAGATTATATGAGATACAAAGTTATATCATAATTAAGATATATAAATATTTTTTAAACTATATACATATAGTTGAGAAAAATCGGAAATCACACCATACCTACTCACAATTTTGTTTTTTCTTTCAATGTAACACATATTCAGCCCTTTTAAACTACCTTCTTTGGCAATTTGATCACCTGTTAAACTCCCACCAGGCAGCAGCTTCACTATCTACTGCAGAAACTGCAAGAGGACCAAAGTGTGGATTTGCCACGCATCACGCAGCTTATAACCATTATTGAGATACTTGGATCTCAATTTTTGGGAACCAAGCTATCAAGGTTTCGAAGAAAAAACAAGTCATGGAGTTGAGATTCGTTAGATTTGTTTTTTGTTTAGATATATTTTTTCTCACCAAAAAATCCCTCAAATACATGACGTGACTCGTTCAAATATTTGTGCTGCCTTTTTTGTGTTCATTTTTTTGAAATATGCTGCGCAACGGGCGCAACTCCCTCAGCAACTTGCATGTTTTGCTCAAGATGCCTATGGTAGATTGGAACATGATCTTCTTAGCAGCCTTAGCATTTTGGTGGGTCATGTTCAACAAGAAACTGGAGATAGAGTTATCAATAAATGGGAGGCGGTACTGGTATGTACTACAACCATGCAGCTGGTATACCCAGTTGTAAAGGAATTCTTCGAAGTGAGAAGATGTTCAAATTGATATTATTTCTCTACATCGCACCAAATCAACCAAATCTCATATGATGCTTTCGGGGCAAGACTCGCTATAAACTCGTCCCACCTTCAATAGGGAGTCCTATTATATTGGGTGTATAAGCCTTGGGTTGATCTTGCAGGATTTGGGTAGCAATATGGGACAACTTGGGACCCCCCAAAACAGATGGGTGCCCGAAAAACAAACAAAAACTGAAAACACAAAAAGACCACTGAGATTTGGTGTCCCATAGCATTCATGTATGGTGTATTTCTCTACATTTCCCATAAAACATCAACCAAATGTAGGTAAATCTACCAGTCCCATGGACGGTATGGGTTTGTTTAAAATCGATTCTAAAGAGCCCAATGGCACTTTTGTATACCGGATTTGTTGAGAGAAAGTTCTGATCCTTGGAAAGACGGCCTGAAAAATCAGTGTCACTGAAGTGAAGTCGTAATCCATCCAAATCTTCAGTGTTTAAATGTGGTGAATCCTTTGAATCGTTGTTTTGCTCAATAGATTTGATGATTAAATGCGCAGGCTGCCAATCCATGCCCACCACATTTGGACAGCACCGCAGGCAGCAACGTGGCCTTGTACTGGCCGGAAGCAGCAGCTATCCTAGTCGTGAAACTTGAAGCCGATGATTCTGCAATTGGCTTCCCCTGGGATTTCATTGAATTCAGCTACCATGCAGGGAGGCAAACAAGTATGTATACCGTGATTCATCCCTGATGTATACATATAGAAGTATTTTTTGATATAATTGAATGCTTTACTGCGGGACACTGATGTCAAAATATCAGAAACTGCTTTTGACACTTCATCATCTCTCCCCAAAGCAAATCAGCATGAGGTGCAGATGGCAATTGGACAAGCATTGTTCTTTCGTTTCCAATGGAGTTGGTTGGAAGATCTCCAAGGGAAATATTACGCTTCAAAAAACCATTGGTTGCCCACAAATTAAATAATGATTCACATTGATTCACCGATTCACTTACAGTACTCTGGATGATCAAAGTCGCAAAACTGACTGACTAGATCAATGTTCTTATAGGAAAAACATGACATGTTACTTGCAAATCGATTTGACTTTAGTTTCCTCGCAGTGCAAATTGATGGTAAAGGGTCCATGATACGCAACATTTGAAGGTCCAAACACACCCCCAGACTGAGGGTAGCATGGCTAGATCTTGGCGGTGAGCTTAAACGCAGCAGGCGGGTTGTGGAAAGCCCTTCTGCCAGAGCCAGCCAAACTAGGTTGATTCAGTCCTTGATTCAGTCGTTTTTTCGAAAAATCTTCTGGTCCTTGGCCCCAAAATCGGCACTTGCGACTGCGCTGGGGCCGGGCTAGTGAGATTCCGTATATGAAGTGCTGCGGGCCTGCTTAAGAACAATGGCACGTCAATTGATTGGGCATGGAAACCTGCTGAAACCTATGGGCCTAAGCAAGAAGCAAACATGGCCAAGGATTATTCCAACGGGACATATTGAAGGAGGTTAAGTTCTTTTGTCTTGCAACGGGCACCAATACTTTGACAATCTGACACAGCAATGGATTTCCCACGAGATGGCCTTGTTCCAACAGAAAATAGATTTACAAATGGATAGGCGCAGCTGGTGTTCAAGCCAGCAATGTTTAGAGGGTAGTGCGTTGACCATAATGTCAAATCCTCAAGGAGCTGAGGTGTAAAAGAGCATGAACGAATAGATTTTAGTTTACATAGATGCTTTCTGGAAGATACTTATCTTTATATTTATATATATATATATCCTATGTACGTAATGTTGCTATCCACCTATTAACTATCCATCTATCCATCCATTCATCGATCCATCCAACCATCCGTCCATCTATCTATCTTTCTTTGGATCGTTAAGTGAGTTTCAACTAACAAAGATCTTCAGATTGTCCGGGCGCTTCCTGGGTGGCCCCGTTTGATATCGGTGAACTTGATATCTTGAGAATCAATCAGCCTATTTCAACCATGCAGCCGTCATAACGTGCCAGCATTCATGTGCGTGGATTTGCCGCAGCACACGAGTCGGATCTTTCTGGGCAATTTATAGCGACCTCAGCCACCCCAAAAGCTAGTTTAGTAAGGGAATCCTACCCTAAATGGCCTGAATTGTGGTTAAGGATCTATAGTAAATTGCCTAGATCTTTTGTATTTCCTGAGATTTGTTCAAGCCATTCAGAGACCATCTTTGCAGTTTTAGTTGGTGAATTTATTGTGTTTCATTGTGTATGTTTTAAGGGTGCATGTTTTCTTTTGAAGGTCCACCACTTTGACACAAGACCCCTTTTGACTTCACTTGTGTGTTTCTTCTCAGTCTTGAAACAACCAAGGAGGAATATCAGTTTTGCAATTTCGAACTTGAAATGGATGTCCCAGAGAAAAAAATCCGCAATTTCCATATGTCTTTATTTTTTTGTGTGGGGGAAATCTTAATTTCCACATTCTACTTCCTGTAGGATGGTGGCATCCACCATAGGATCCACGTATGGTGTACATATATATATATATACCAGCATCTACCATAAAAAAGATCAAATAAATGTAGGCAGTTATTTACCATACATGGATCCTATGCGTCATGGTTTGGGGAATCCTATCCAGTCAAGCTGACATTCTTAATGAGTGATGATTCGGGTTACGTTTATCTCGTGACATCTTGTGACAAAAAGTTGTAGCATCAGCAACAGCACCCTCTACCCAAGACTCGGCATCCACCCGCATTTTCGGTTAATAAGGCCTTTCTCAACCCTTAATGAACTGCGATGTTCGTTGTCTCGTACGGTGCGATGATCTCAGTGACGTTGTGCATGCCATATCCAGTGGATACATGTGGATACAACTACTTCGAAAGTTGAATCTATCCATTTGCTTCCCACATGGGGTTTAGAGTTGGAATCAAGAATCCCAATGACATTTACGTATATATCATTGATTACAAGGGCTGTCCTGTTTTTTGCTGCCATTTCACACTTCCTCCCATAGCTTTTTTTCAGTGCAAAATGGCAATCATGGCAAATGAGATGTCTCCCAAGACCACTTTCCTGTACTCAGAGAGCCATTTGGTAAACTTCATAGAGGAAGGGTGATCTTTAGGTGGGTATCCTGGGTATCCTTTTTTGTTTTTTTTTGAGGGTAGGATTTTTTGACGTCAATCCTCCCAGAAAGAAAGTTTTAAACAGGAAGCCAAGGAATCCTTTCAAAGTAAATCTGATTGAGCAAGAACAAATATATTTTGTGCCTTAATGACTAATGCACAGGACTTCTCATGATGGAGTTTAGGGATTTTAAATCAACTCAACACTTGAACTAGCTAATCAGGCAATGTGAATATAGTTGAATTTGTCCTTACCAGACAGCCAAGCTGGATCCTTAAGAAGCTAAATCTAAACTTCTCTTTTGTCCAATGTCCAGAACCCCCCCCAAAAAAAAGAAAAAACAACCTCCCAGACAACATCAATGCCACTACCCGACCCTAATGATGAACAAGCTCCCGCACCACCTTTGGAAATACTTTCTTATCAAATATGCAAATTGGTTTGTTTTGGCTGAAATATCTAGAATGTGGTGCGTTGGATTGTGTTCCCTTAAAGTCCTTGAAGAAACACAGTTCCCCCTTTATTTCAATAATTCCTTTTTCAGTCGCTGTGGGCGACTTGTATCTGGATCTGGCGCGCAACTTTCACTCTAACAATGGAGGGCCCTGTCAAGATGTGGAAGTTGAGACAAAATTTAAACAGAAGTTGAAACGTCATGTTTCGTGACCTTCACCGAAAGACAATGATGTTTTGCATGTTTTTAGTTGGTACATCCCCTTTGTCCGAATCATTTGAAGTTGGCAATTTGTACATGACATCCCAGGTGTTTTAGATGTTTTCCAACAAGTTTATCAACAGTCAAAGGGCTCCAAACTCCGTGGCAAGCCAAGGCTTGTAGGCTAGACGGCTAGACTAGACTGATGTGTTGTTATATATTTTGTCTCTCACATGCATCTACCAAAATTACTCATTATGACACTTTTTTTTAGCCATAACACCTCAAATTGATGTTTGGAAGAAGATCCTTCGCCCTGTCATGTTTTTTGCGACTTTGCTGTCAGTTTTAGGGAGGGACTACATATACCATACCCTTGACAATGTATCTTAATCGCATTCATCTCATATCACACCTTGAGACAGCGCGTGGCAATACCTGTGAGTTCCGTCAAAAAAAGAGAAAACGGCGGACCATCGTTTCACAAAGTGTTGAGGTGGCCATGGCGTGGCACGATCGAATCCCTACCATCAAATGCCAAGCCAGAGCTTAGTCACGCGTGTCGGTATTTTCAGTGTTTGACCACATCGACCGTGTATTCAAACCATACCCTGGTGAGGTATTTCAAAGTCAACGTTTGAGATGTTTGAGCCAAGGAAGGTCTACCAAGGGAAGAATAAGATTAGGATACGCGTTTTTTTTTGGTCATTGGCTACTATGACTTCATTCCGGTGAACAATTAGGTGTAAAGATTTGGCTTAATTGCTGTGTCTTGATTCCACGGGATATAGATATATGCAGATACTTAGTAACAGTTTCAGGAGTCTGGGAGTTTTTTCCCTCAATGGGTTTTTTCAGGTCCTCCAGATTTGCCAAACATGACAGCATAATCATATCCAGGCCCTGGATGGTGTGGGACCCTGGGAGCTCAAATCTGTGATCCGCACCTGAAACTCTAAAGAATCAGTTTTGCCTTTCAGACAGCACTGGTGGTTTTTATATCCAACCATTTCCCTTGCAGCAAGAGATTGACCGAATGATCCGCCATTGAAACAACTTGGATATGTTTCCGTATGTTTCTACGGTTCCGGGGCTTGCACAGCTGAAATCCAGATCTTTAAGAACGATGGTTCCTTCCATTGAAAAAGTCCACCCCACAAAGAAATGACATGTCCAATATATTGGATGAAGCATACTTGTGCTGTTTGGCTGCTTCAAAACCACCATAAGACATAGACTTCCGGGTTTCCCCAATTGGATTTGCACAGACTCGCAGTGGACCCGTCAGTCCGTTCGTCGACTTTGAAATGCGTAAAAACCATCATAAAACCAGGCTGAAACTCGGAACTGGGGTCAATTGCCTCATTCCACATTGCGAGAGTCCTCGTGGCTGTTGTCGATGAATGGGTTCTCCAATGGGCAACTGATAGAAGTGGTGATCACTCGCGAGTGAATCTGTCACATGTTGCCTGCCAGAACCCCTGTGAATAGAGAGCGCGTTGATGTTTTTGTTGCCATTTGTGGTTGGATACATCTATACTTATTTGTATACAAAATGATTGGTGATTATTGTGGAACAAACGCGTGTCCTGCACCGACTTACATGCTGCAGTCAAATATGAAGCTGTTCATTGTTCATCATCCTTCCCTTTTGATTTTTTTGTCTCCACTGGCACTGTGTGACAGGGCTAAGCCTGATGTATACATTGAACAGCTCTACATCTACGTTTATGCATGTGTTTTTTTTGGTAATCGTTGATACATATACATGTCTTCTAAAAGGAGCGAGTTGAGGATTGACATGATCATGTATGTTTCATGTTGTGTGTTTCTTTTTCTTCAGGGGGTCGTGAAGTGCTGTTGGGAAAAAGCGCAATGGCTCTGGTTTTTGAATGCTGCTGACAAGGGCGAAACGAGTGGAGGATGACGTTTTGAGAGTCATTGGAAAGCTCTGTGTATAGAAACTATAATCTTGATCATTGATGACAAAAACCGGAAAAATAGTAGATGTATAGATGCAACACATAAATATATATATATATATATATTTACATATATAAAACAGTATATAACTCCAAAATGTTGCTTGTTGGATTGACTTCAAATGCATTTTCTCATGACTTCGGGCCATGTTGTGCTTTTTGAAATCAAAATCCAAAAATTCAACAAGCGACTTACATGGACGATGGTTTCCAGATCAGATGTTTCTGGGCCCGGATCGAGACATGAAAGGTGGGCAACTTTAAAAAACATGGAACAACGGCAGGAAGAAAGGGCCCGAGATACCATTTGGTATGACCGACTACTTATATCCAATCGGCTACTGAACATGGGGAATTCGCAAAGTTTTTGAATTTGTAGATTAGTATACCGATTTTTACATACTTTCACAAATTCCACGTTTTTGGATGTCATTGGACACCCCCAATCAGACTTTGAGAACAATTTAGATCCCCAGCATGAATTGTAGAAGTTGATTGATGAGGTATGCCAGGTTGATTTCGTGTCAAGATCCATGTGAAAAGGCTGCAATGGTGCGCCTGGAATGACCCGAACTCGGCAGTGGAATTCGAGTTCAAAAAACCTCCAACTGTTTGATGCGAAGAAGTTTTTTGAGATGCCATGATGTCAACCTTAGTGGTTCTCCGCTTGGTGATTTCCTACCATTTCGATCACAAAAATCGACCTGGCCGAAATAAAGGGGTGTTTTTTTTTTCACCAGCCAAAACCCTCCCCCCACTACTCCACTACTGGACTAGGCACTGTTGTGATTGGTAGTAGCATCAGGTAGTAGCAGAAACTCGGCGAGTTTTAATGAAATCCTCGGCATTAAAAAAACTCAAGAGATCGTAGTGTGACTGTAAAAAACTACTAAGAAGTCCATAAACATCAAAAAATATATCCGCTGTGAACCAGAAGTGTGCTTCATTCTGCTCCATTGCTATTGAATTGAAAGTACGATGCGTTTTACATGTTATGACTGCTGTGAGATTTTGGTTTTCATATTTGTTCCCAATCATCTCTTGCCAAATTGCCCCATGGTGTGGTGATAAGTGGTGAAAAGTAAATCTAAGTTTTTTGTCAGAAACTTGGTTTGCTAAACCAGAAGTTGCACTGTCGCAGTTAACCAACGCACCGGTTGAGTTTTTGTCCGGGAATGCCCGGCTCGCGGTGCAAATTGCGACAATCGAGAGACAAATCATGTGTCGTGTTCGTTTGCCGTGGTGGTGGTGTGACTTCTTATTATGCTTATGAAAATCTTATTCCAAAAATCATGAAATGATGATGAAACCTTTCCAGTTCACTGACTAACATTAGTTGTCCCCATGGAAATGTTACCCTCCCTGAGACTACCATAGCACCTGAGAATTGGTGTTTGGAAGACGCCTTTCCTTTTGGGTCCCGGCCTATGTTAGTTTTAGGGATGGTACATTTCCTTGAGGAATGCCATTGGGAAACTGCAATTCACATGTTTTACCCTGCTGTAAGGTCCGGATGGCTCCGTCATGGCAGGTTCGGTTCGGTTAAAAGCACAGCGCTGGTGTTTTTTTTTCAATCATTTTTTTTTGAAAAGGCCAAACAAAAATAGTTTTTTACTAAAACTCTCCATTGTTTTTTTTTAGGGGTGGGTTGGTGGGGTGGATCCTCAGTTGTCATTTTGCCAGTCGGCCGTTGGACACCTTTTATGAGCAAGGATTTGGATGAGCAAGGATTTGGATTTAAGGTTTAAGTGTTTGCTCCGTTGATTGTCTGTAAATTGTTGCAATTGGCAGTTCAAAACTTATACCGGAAAACTAGCGAAATTAAAGTCAATTCAAATGTGGAAATGTTTAGGTAGCAATGTGCTTAATCAGCCTGCAATCTATGTATGTCCTTCTCAGCTGGACGCCAGACATCATGTTCACTAGCTCTTACCTGCAACCACAAGTTTTGTTCATGACTTGTGGATGGCAGCACCAGATGGCGTTGACAAAGGAGTTGCACTACGTACACTAGACATACCAAGTTCTTGTATTTGTGTGTACATGTACATGTGTATATAGATATAGATGCACATTATCTGTACATAACATATTATATATATATTGATGTTGCTAATGTTGATAAAACATATGTATATATTGAAGATACCAACCTGTTTATTTGCGTGAATTTTCAAAGTGTTTTGTATGAACTTTGGAAGCCAAAAAAAACTTTCCAATCCCATTCCCAACCACCTGGGATGGTGCTCAAACCTTGTAAATATTGGGATAAACTACCTTTCCCTCAACTTGTTCGGATTTCTGAACCATCAAGAGTATGACCTTTCCAGGCCCATTGATGTACAACTATGCTTGCCAAGCTGATGCTGTTCAACGTTGTCGTGTGCCTTGGATCAATGGGGTCAAAAAGGCGTAGCGGCGGCTACGGCTAATGGACGCCGGGAAAGTGGAAAGTATTGGAATGCTGTTTTTTTCCATGTTGGTATTTGTGGAAAGAAGATTAAAGCGGCCAGATAGATGATAAATGGATACGCATTGGTGCACAATGTGGTTTACTCAACATGTTTGGGATCTCTAGATTTTTTGGGGGCATTTGGGATATGCACAAGCACCGAAAAAGAACATGGAAGCAACAAAATTCTTTTTCTCGAAGCCAAAGAGGTGAACAGGAAACATGGTGGTGCCCAGGATCCCCTGAAGAAGCACTAAAAATACCAGGACTATCAGAAATCTGATGCCACCCTGCTTTTTTAGTGATTGAAATTTCCAGATATTTTTTTTTAGATTGAAGCCGTATACATATTTATATTTTTTTTTCTATATACAGATTCTGATTATTTAGATAGACCTATGATTCAGACAAGATGAAACTATGAAACAATAAGATAACAGTTGGCATTAAGCCATCCTGACCAAATCCACTATTAACAGCTTGATTTTTTGGGTTTACGATGTCCTTTACGAAGGCTATGCTTCCGGGAGTAGAACATACAGCAGCAGCGCCCACTTCGACTCTCTGCAAGGCACCAGCAAAACACGGAGTAAACGTCCAGGAACACTGATTATATGATGTGAAGGCTTTGTAAACTGTAAACATGTCAAATTCAAATTATTGAATTATTAAATAGACCTTTACATCCAGCCTGATAGTTGTAAGATGGTATAACAACCAGAGACAAGAATGCCTCACAAGAACCAGGGGCCCTCCATTGCAGATTAATCAGGAACGATGCAATGCCTCGATGGTTTGAATTTAATTGGAACTAAACCCCAATACCTCCATGACAAAACCTACACATGTAGGCAGACAAAAGATGTAGCAGATACATGATTTTCACTCTAGCCACTTTTGAAGGACATAATAGGATGGACACGAAGTAAGAATTGTTCTCTTTTCTTAAGGAAATTGATGCATTCCAAACTGTTGGGCGACGTGCACCGTTCTTCTTCGAATGATGTTTTGCAAAAACACATTTTTGGGTAATATAGAGTCATAGGGGAAACGGTGGCCGCTAGGAAATATTGCCTCCAAAATCGCCGAAAAGTCAGGGGGATCCCCCCAAAATAGATGGAACACATTTGCGGTCAGGTTGGTAAGCTAATTTTGAGCCATCATTTGTTGTTCTTGAAATTAAGGCACAACCGGATTGCAGCTTCCCAGCTCCAAAATAGTCATGATGTTTTGTTTTTCAGATTAGTTAAGGTTTTATCATGACAACCTTTGTGGATCTACAGTGACCTCTTTTTTCTCGAGGAGTTTTAAAAAAAAATAACAGTCGGTTAACAGTGCAGGAGATTTTTGTTGGCTGGCTGAGCTTTCGCCAAGTGAAAGAAATGGCCCGCAAAAACGAGGCTTGGGAGTTCATCTTACACAACAAGGCTTTCATCAAGGATAGCAGGCTGGGAGTTGTGGGAAGGGATCCGTAAGTCCCCTTTTTTCCTGGTAAGGAAATGGCCGTCCATGTTTACCATTTTTTGTTTGACATGACCATATATGTTTGGTGAATGTTGGAAAAGATAGGAAGCTATATTATATAGGAATCGCCGGTTCTTTCTGTGAAACGATGGGTGTAAATCACCGCCTTTCGTGCCTTGTTGCTTCCCAGCAGCAGCATAGTCGGACAGTGGTAGTTTTTAGAGAAGACCTTTCATTATTAATGCTGGGTGGTGGGTTCATACCAAGTCATTCATTCATGTGTATTATGTATTATGTATTTAGATATTGATTTTATATATTGTGAAATTATCCATGCTATACCAAAAGCAAGTTATACATTTTTCAATTTGATACACCCATTTGCAGGACTCAAATTCAAACTTGGCACAATCTCACCGTTTTTTTTGGGTGATGGAATATATCAATCAAAGCATGTTTGTTGGCCATCTACAAATTTTCGGAGTTCAACTTCGGGTTGAGATCCATTTCCCCGGGGATGTTTCCGAATCAGGTTGGTTCACCAAGCAGATTGGTGTGGAAGCCCTATATGTTTCCAGATGGAGCGGACAAAAGGGCCAGGGTGAAGGTGGTCAGTACTTCCAAATGGAGCTTTGTGTCTACGGTGATTGAGGTTCCTATAGAAACTATGAACCTGTGCTATTTGTTTTAACTTGAAACTTCCAATCTGCACTTGACACTTGAAAGTCCTATATAGTCATTTCTTAGGCTATTTTTTGTTGGTTCCTCCAATTTTGTTGAAGCTTTTCCAGCTGGGTCTCGTTGAAAAAACCTGTGGATGGAAAAGTTTCACCTCCCCACATGATTGGAGGTAAATCAGCTAATCAGCCGTTTCTTCAAGGGGTTGTGATTGGCGCCGGGGGGTCATGAGTCTTAGAATAAGTCATGTGTTGGAAGGGGATCAACCTTGATGCTAAAATGTATGACCCATATTTTTTTTCCGAGAATTTCCCTTCTGATAGTGCACTGTTTCGGTTGGGGATTTTTGTTGTTCATGACCCCCTTAAAGGGGATTTTTTGGCAGCTCCAAATTACCTGGGCCTCAATTGACAACAATTGGTCACGGTCAAGGCATTAAGGTTTTGTTGGGTTGAACTGGTGCAGAACCCAACGAAAACGCAGCAAGGAAGAATCCATGAATTGTGAATGAAGGGACCATTTCAGTCCCTACAAAATATGTGGTGGGTTTTGGTGCTTTGAAAGAAGACCCCTCAACAGAAAGGAATCTACAGAAACCATCTAAAAACCAATAAAAACTAAATCCACAAATCCTGAAAAGAACAAGTCAAGGGACGATTGGGTACACACCCCTTAACATATGGCCCTACCCACGAAATATTTTGGGGCTTCTTGGCTTGGGGATTTCCGACCAACTATTCCCAAACAAGGCTTTTGGGGCAACTTCTCGACCAAACTTCACCAGGTGGGATGGATGGAGGGAATGGAATCCCGGGGGGGAAGCTATATGGAAAGTGGCGAAGATGTTGTTTTTTTTGGTTCCTGTGATTTGGCAGTGTCTTGAATTCGCAGGTTTTTTTTCTTTTTTTGTGGGGTGGTGGTGTTTGATTTAACTTGCTTTCAGACATGTGGAATTTAGGGTCGGTATGATCATGTGGAAAAAGAATGAACATAAGACCTGTGTGGCTGTAGATCCGGGAAAAGAAACATACTGTAATATGCGGACATCAACACGTCCTGGGACACTTTTAGGTTGAAACAGGGCAGGTGGCACTTCAAATGAGGTGGGATTTGCGGGAAAGCTCCAATGATAGTAGGGACATTCAAATCTAAAACATGTAAGTCACTAGACCTGGGAGTATGCCAAGAATAATTTCGATTATTACCTTACTTGGCCAATGACTAAACTTCAAACTTTTTGGGATTACATATTCAGTAATTAGGAAAAATAAAGTTCAAACTTTTATTTTAGGGTTCCCTTCGCTAAGTGAGTTACAGTATGTAGATATAGCCCTGGGAAGTTCCATGTCCACGTGTGTTTGACTGTGAAGGCTATCCAGTGCTATATATAGCCAATGACATTCAACAAGCAACGCGCACATTATCACTGAGCCTTCCACCCACCATCACCTGTCCATATGGAAAGGTTTGGTTTAGTTGATTTTGCTACTTTTGGGTGGTGGGTGCGAGTTGTTAGTTCAAATCTTGGAAGGGAGTCGGAGTGTCACAATGCTTGTATACTGTTTCGGTTCTTTGTGTAGAATCTCATGGGGTGCGGTCTGGGTACGGCCGCGGATCATGCGGTAGCCAAAGCCACGCAACGCGTCGAGAAGAACCAAGTCATCGAAAAGGCCCCGATGATATTCTGGGCCGTGATTGGAGAGGCACTATAGCAAATTGTCCCGAATTACTGTAGCGGTTTATTTTTCAACATGTTTTTACAGATAACTTCATGCACCATTTGCTTTATGTACATATTCAGGTTCCATTCACCACCTTGGAGGGTGCTGGATATCACAACATCTGCCGTCTGCCCCGAAGCGAGGCGGTTCAACGTGCCTTGCATGCTGCTGTAACGGAACTTCAACATGTGGAGGTGATATCACCTGTCAAAGTCGGTGCATTTGGAGAATTTTTGTTGAAATTTGATTAAATGGAACTGGATGAAAATTGCCATAAGTTTCCTATGTCATGGAACTATTATCATCAGTACTGATAAACCTTACCTGATATATCACATGTTTGGCATGAAAAGCTTCCCCTTCCACAGACTTCAAATCGCCATTTGTAGGTGACGCTGCGTGTTTCGCCACGGCATGATGTTACAAGCCCTCCAAGTGGCCCACCAGTGTCCCCGGTATCAGCAATGTCACCCGTCTCACCAGGCAAGGAATCAAGGATGTTGATGTCCGATCGAGTGGGATGAATATGTGCAGCTTTGGTACGCCATCATATTTCATGGTATTTTGGTGTATTTCACACTCCTTTGAAGCACCACAACCTTTCCCGAGATACTTGAGACAAGGCAAAAAAGATTTGTTTGTCCTCATAATTATTGGTATAGACGGTATACACCACCGAAGTTTAACAGTTCGCCCCTCAAAAATGGTGGTTGGAGGACGATCCTTTCCTATTGGGAAAGTTGACACTCCAGCTGTTTGCAGGTCCCTCGCAGCGCTTCCTGGCACAAGGCTTGAGACGTGGAAAAGCGGCTGATTGGTGTGCCACCACCTTGACACGTGCTGAGATGGTGATCATCACCGAGGACATATGAAGAGCTGGAAGTTGAAGCACTTTTATATAGGTTGCTCATTTTTTGCCTAATTCCAGGAGTCAACGTGAAGGATAGTGAAATTAAAATAGGTACATATAGTAATCCGAAACAAATTGACAAATGGTACAGTGTCAATCTGACTTGACCACCTTTGACAAGGCAATCATTAAATTATGTGGCACACAATGAAAGCAGAGGTCGACATTTCCCCGCCAAAGATCTTCCCTCAGCTGTCGGAGGAAGGATGGTCACGTTTCTTTTACTATGCCTTTGCCAGCATGGATGACGCCATGGAAGTCTTCCAAGCATGGTGAAAAGACTCAGTCAGAAGTACAGTTCATGTGTTGGGTCGTCTTTTGGAGGGGAAGTTGCGAACTTCCAGATCATCCAGATGCATGGTGTGATGGAAAAAACAGCACAGCCAACGTTGACCAGTGGAAAAGGTTCACCCGAATAATCCGCATGAAAGAGATTTCTTTCAATGACGGAGAGATGGTTCCTGACATCGTGATAGGATAAGACTTGGATAGCTGATCATTGGTGTATTTTCATTTTAAAACCATGTTGATCTGTGAAGGGTATTATCTACTGAAAATACATGATGTTGAGGAAGGACTTTTTGATGTAGCCATTTGGAACTCCACAATCCTTAAGGTCTTAGTTGGAATCCTCATCCCTCAAACCCAACCCTCACAGCATGAGGCCACATACAGCTCGTATTTTGTACTCCTTCGACCCTTCCACTGGATTTTTGATTGAAGAAGTGGAGGCAGATGCTGGTGCATCAATTGGGTAGGGGGTCCTATGGGGTTGGAGGCTTTAGACAGTGAGAATGTTTGGTTTAGTGTGCTTATGATGTGCTAATCATCATGTCTTACAGATATAAATATAATATAATACCAAAAAAAACAGGCAAGATACATGTTTGAATCCACATGGGATGCGATTCGAATACAGTGTGCACATCCTGAAAATGATAAAGCCTCAGAGTTCATGGCTCCATTCCTAAAAGTCTCGAATCACCCGTTTTTTTGTCGTTCAGTTGGGACGTGTACGCTTGGTCGGGCACTCTGAGGTGGTCCTTGCAGCATATTCGTTTGAGAGCTGAGTCCTTGCATGAGAACGCGTTGCCGTGAAGAAACCAGTTGGTCCACATGGACCATATGAATGTTTAGTAGATAGGTATCCTAGGTGAAATGCTGACAAGATATTTGCAGATTACATGGGGAAGATCTTCGTCCACTTTGTTTCAGATTCAGTTTTTATACTAAAGGAACAACTATTTCCCCAACATGAAATACACCTAAAAAACAGACAGCCCACAATGTGTTCAAGGCAGTTTTGTATCAGGAGACTTCCATCCAATTGATTCCACAAACCTCTGAAAAAAAGCAGTTTCCTGCCACACAATGGTGACTTGTTGTCTTTGGATGCACCCGGAGTACGGACCCGGAAGTGGCCTCATACTGCGAGACCTGCGTAGATTTCATAGATTTTCTATGGTGGATCTACGTTGAAAGACAGGAATCCATGTGCCAATTTGTTACCACCCGACATGTTCAAAATGTTAAGCTTTCAAAGTTTAAAGTATGATAAGGTGATATTGAAGTTCACCAGGTTTGGTTGAAATATGATGAATTTGACATTGTTTGGGAGGGTGACTTGACACCGTATTTGTATAACATGTTGACATCCAGCGCTAAAAACCATTCGAGAAGATTCGAGTCAGTTGAGTGATCCCCCCGATATGATAACCACCAAAATCCATTAAACTTACGTGAAGAGATGAGTTTCAACTGAAAAAATCTTCCTTAGTATTAAACACACACCCAGCAAGCATGGCATGTTTGGGCGGTTTGAAACCACCAGGCCTTTGTGAGCCCCAGGCTCCAAAGTGGATCCAAAGTCAGATCCAATGGTGAAAACGATCTCTGAAGCGTTGAGAAAAACGAGAGGAACCAGGTTTACCAAAAAACATTGATGGCTTATTCACTCTGAAAGAAAACGTGTTCGAGACCTATTACCAGATGCTGCTGTTTGCGTGCATGGTTTATTTTTTTATAGGCCATATCTTTATATTTGATATTTGTTTTGTCAGGATTGGCAGTTCAGTTGACTTCATGGATGTGCTTTCAACTACTTAGGAAATCATAGGAAGGCTCTTTAACTACGTGTACATCCAATTTCATGATCTAGTATCGGATCATTACCAACCCAATCATGTTGCCCTACACCGGGGTGAAACTGCCAACTCCCAATCGGGGTAGTAAGGCCAAGATGGTTACTTATTTCCCAAGCATTGCCACGTTCAACGATGAGTCCGTCGTTGATGATAGTTTAGCGGTTGCATCTGACTTTCTCACAGCACCAAAACCCCTGAAATGATCAACCTCCATAACTTGCAATCAGTCATTGGAAACCATGTCTTTCTGCCACCAATTGGATACCAATTGGATCCACCAATCATCAAGCACCCCAACCAGATCCTTCGAGACGGCACCTTCAACAAAAGCTCCGCTAGGCACTGACTACCATAACGCCTTGAAGTTAGGCACCGCGTCCCTAGGGGAAACGAAAAAACCTACTAAGGGAGGGGATCGGTTCGAATGGCAACCATGGATACAGCTTACCTTCTATACATGACTCATCATGACTTTACAAAAACTGCAATTCACTTGATGATTGAGAGGTAAGCAGTTGAATGATTTGAAAAAAAACATCAGATCATCCTTTGACGTTTTTGGAGCCTTACCAAGGTCTTACAAAAGGTGACCAAATGAGCTTCCAAAAAGCCCTCCGAGATGAATCAATAGGGCCAGTATGTACTCTGAACGTGGCACACAGCCTGCTAGGTTAGGAGTGGCAGTGGGTAGCCCTGTATGACGACTGCTCTTTTAGCGCATCATTAGAGTCCTTCACAACTTAGTGTAAAATCTACCCGAAATCATCACTTGTTCCTTTGCACTTAAACGACTTAAATGTTGGGGGTCTCATTTTTTCCTGGGTAAAAATTCACCGTTCGCCTTCCCGAAAAGGCTATGACATTGAAGCTCTTGAATGGCCAAAATGGCTGACAGAGAGCGAAGTCGTCAGAGCCTGAGGGGTTGATTGAATGTTGGATACCTGCAGGTAGTACGTTTCACATGCCATGGATAGCCTCCAGCCTCCAGCCAATTTGCCAACATGGCCATGTATAACCAATAGAATCTATATATGTATATAAATAAGATTAAATAAGATTAGATAAGCTTGATGATGTTGGATGACTGGATGATCTTTAAGGTAACATCGTGAATCGTGATCATTGATTTTCGATTGCATTTTTCCATCCAGAACAACACAATTTCCCTTTGTTTCAGAGATATGAAATACATCTCTAGACACACCACATCATCATCATCATCATCATCATCATCATCATCATCATCATCATCATCATCATCATCATCATCATCATCATCACACATCTATGAAAAATCTACGAAGATATATGTTCATCACCTATAGGATCCATAATATATGGCTACCATTAGTAGAATTTGATAGTAAATGTACGAATCGGTACATATCCCATAACATGGGATCCTATGGGTCATCATTTCGTGGAACGTTTCCCCGAGGCGCCGTTGCTTCCAGCGAAGGTGGTTTCACCTGGAGAAACGCTGGGTTTTGTGGGTACCGACCTCGACTCAGGTAGATGATGCCGGCGGGCAAAAACACCCCAAAAAACATATATAACAGAAAACTGATGGGAGGATTTCCACCCCTACAAAAAATGGTTAAGATACATAGAACAATTGGTGGGAAGAAGAGTTTTTGTGTTCCAACTTTGTGTTATGTAAGGAGTTGTTTGCTTTGTAGGTGTATTTTCTTTAGAGTTGTACACGCGAATGTCCAAGTGCATCATTCAGTATATTCCCAAGGGTGGTGTTGTTCAGGTGTTCCAGTCAAATGCACGAATATGTTCAAATTGGTTTATATTTAATATTATAATATATACATTTCCCAGACGCTCCATGTATGGAATATTTACCTAACCGTAAATTTAAGCCAAATGTAGGTAAATATTCCGTACATGGAGCATTTGGGTAAATTTTATACATGCATTTATATGTGTGCGTGGTCATACTTCAACTATACGATATTGATTAAAAACAAAAACATGCGATCTATTTGATATATTTTAATATTTTTCCTGGTGTACCCCAATGANAACTTATAACGAATTATTAGTAAACTTAAAAAACAAAAAACTATGCGTACTCTTATTCGAATATTAATTTAATTACTTTTTCCGTGGTCGTACCCAATGACATGGATGCCCCTTTTGATTCGCGTTTTGTTTGCTGGATTATCCAAAAGACAAGGATCAGTAGAATGTCCGCAGGGAAATTATCCCCTCAACATCTTCAGGTGGGTCATGGGTGGGAAATACATCCAAGATATGGGCAACTGCATGTTGATACTAGGTACTAGGATGTCACAGGAGGATTGACATGTTATTTTTTTTGCGATTCCTTTCTTGAGACCCTGGTGAATTCTTGAAAACCACGACTGCTATCAGACCCTGTGCCATTGCAAAACCAAACGCAAAAACAGATTCTTCTCGAGAACAAGTTGTGAGTTCTGGTCGTTTTGTCCATTTGTCGGGTATGGGCATGTTCCAAATACTTTGTACCTCCAAATCGGTAATTCACTTCCAAATCTCCCATTCTTCAATGAAACATGTGATTTGCACGTTGCATATGAATCAGAACAAATTTATCTGCAAAAATACAGCATCTTGGAATGAACTATTCCCTTTTAGGTCATGGTAGGGGGTATAGAGTGTGCCCAACATGTTTCGTTGAGTTTTGGTCATCCCAGGTGCCATTCCAGCAGCGAGGTCACGGACAAAAAACCCGGAGTTGAGTAGGATGGGAACCCATTGGAATCCCTCACAGAAATTTGCAACTTAAAATATACAGCATATATGTATACGGATGCGTTTATAGTCGTTTCTATTTATTGTGTACAAATTCATTGAATGTAGGAGATTCGAGCTTTCAAGTAAGGCTGGTTTTGAGGGTAATGATTTTGAAGCAGAAAAAATGAAGGAGTTTTTCAGTATTGTTTACTTGTCGCCTTTCAAAAAAGAGCCAGAAATGGACAGGCAAATCAGGAAAAAAAAGGTGGCTCAAAAAAACATGGGAGGTTTTGATAGCTGATAGCGAAAGCCTCCATTTAAATATGTAGGATTCCTACAATAAGACGCCTAGTTGCTGTAGGAATTTGCTTGGCGTTTTTTTTTCCCATTTTTGGAGTCAAAAAATTTGTTCTCACAGCTTTTTCACAGCTTCAAGTATAGTATATTTACCGTAAATGGTCGGATGATCTAGTCTCAGCTCGATTTTTCAAAGGCATGAAATTAGTTGATATACATATTATGATAAATTCATAGATTTACTAATTATCAAATATGTTGGTGGTTGAAGCTAACCACATGTTTTAAATACTATGTTTAAATTGAATTTCATGATTGTCACCCCTCCAAAAATTCCGAAAAAAGATCCAGGCAGCCGAGGTGTTATGCCTGTATTCCTTTGTTCATATAGCAAAACCCGTATGAAATTGATCTTGGTATTTTTCAAGAATGGTACAACTTGGTGTATCATTTCTACCCCATGAATTCAGCAGGTGGAGTTGGTTCACTATTTCCCTTGCTGCCATGCGAATGAACCCTGGCCTACCCTGGCAGGTTGGGTCTTCCAACTACCTGCCGAGTAGCAGCTGGCACCACAGTAAGATCCACCCAGTGGAGGGGGAGATATGGAAGAGTTTTCATCCCAAACAGATTGGTTACCACACAGATGGGATGAGGGTAAGGTTTTTTTTTGCATTTTTCTTTCTGGCTGTTTTTTTTCTATATATATATATTTATTTATAGCTGTTATATGCTGTGATATATATATATGTTTTATTTTTGATGTCAGTATCCTCTTGTTTGTGCAAGTTATGATTTATGTCTTTAGCGCAGTGAACCGCGCGTGGTGTGTGCCGACTCTGGCGAGTCAGCGGCCGACAACAACAGGATTCGATTGCAGCGTTCCTGGCAGCCGAGACTACAGAGGTGAGTTTTTACGGGTCACAAGTTGCGGTGCTCAGTTGGTCCCCATATCTCTTTGAAAACCAAAAATTGGAAGGTGATTGCATGGTTTCAAACCTTTTTTTGGGGTTGGGTAGAATAGAACCTTAGTATAATCTGAATCTCGTTTATGTTGATTTTTATGTTGAGAAAATCTATGTTACCATAGTTCTTTTGCACCACAGGTGGGTGAAGCTGTCACTTCTTTGGGTTCAACCTTGGTCCGGGAACCCGAAGGAATCAAAAGATGGCAAAAAGGAACATTTAGGGGCTTAGTGAATTTCGTGCAGATTTTACCCAGGAATTTTTGATTTGCAATTTTGGGACTTTGGATGTTTTTTGTCGTTTTTGTCGGTTTTTCGACTAGTGACCAAAATCATTTTCCGTTCAAGGCACACATGAACTTCGCCTTTTGATCTAACAATTTCAAATGACTGGCCTCCTTGAAAGGTATTTTTACCTGAATTGTTGGGTAGATCAACGGTCGAGTCAATGCCTTCCAAAATGACAACACCTGAGGCTGTGAAATTAAGAAGCTTGGTGCGTGTGGATGACGCCGCCTTCGGGGTACGCGGGTACGCTTGGCCAGTCCCCATTCTCAAACAAGCCAAGTAGTAAAAAAACGGATGCCATCAATAAGGGGAATTCCTTGGGAGTTTGGCAACCTTACAAGAAAAAAACAAATTGCAGAGCGAAATGGCAATGGTGTTTCTTAATGATAAGATGTGATAGTATTGCATGAGAATGAGACTTTGTGCAAGGTTACCGGTTGCCTGTTGCACCATTTGATCGGCCAAAGGGTAGTGAAAATTGAAGCAAGTGAAGTTTCCATCAACACAGATGTACTGAAGTTGTTGATTTGGTCAAGACGAAGTGACCCGATGTTTCTTGCAAACTCATATGCTGAATGTAGTCAGTAGTCCTGACTTTGGTGACCTCTTAGCAAAATTGTCAACCATACTAGCATTTAAAGATATGCATCTAGTATAGGTTAAAATTGTTCTTAAATAGGATGTTGCTTAAGTGACGTATTTCATTCACCTATTATTTGTAGCAGTTTCCTCTTCACCACTTGCATGTCTCAATCTGCAGCTTCTCGCAAAGAAACGCCACTGTATTCCCCGCCGCAGATCTATAGCCATCGTTTGGGCGGAGACCCCGTTCAATGGCTGGTGTGAGCACTTAGGGCCCTTAGGGTAAGGGGTTGGTCAAGTGAAAGCAGGGGTTTCCGGAACTTGTTGAACATTTCCAGAGTTGAGCCCATCAAACGTGAGTGAGTTTGAGTGGTGCTCAACTTCCCATTGCAGTCAAGTGAATCTCTGCATTAGCAGCATCAACTTCAACGCAGCACCGTTCGTACTTCGATAGCAGACATAGCTTCCTGCCAGGGGTTCCTTCCAATCATCAATGTTCAAGTGCTATGCTAGTGTCAAGGAGGCTAAGTCAGCGTCACAAGCCCTGAAGTCTTGTCAAAGTCCATCTGAACACTTACCATCGGAATGGTCGTTTTGGAAGTCAACCTGATCCTACCCCATAAAAGATATTCTTACCAGATATTTAAAGGTTTCATAAGGGATTCTTATCATTTCTTATCCATGTTTCTTTCAAGGAGCCTTATGAAGTCCCGATGTTGGAGGGAATATGGAAGAGGTGAGGTTCGTGATGCCACGAGGTTGGAGGAGCTTCGAATACTGGAGGTGTTGTGCTAAGTGCCTCAGCAAAAATCGTGTGAGTTGGAGCAAGGACAAGATGAGTTGGTTTTGAACATGTCGTTTTTTTGGGGGCAGATGTTCCATAATTGTGTATACGTTTGGTTTTGTTAGTAGATATGGAGATCAATGTGTTCAGTATCCACGATATAAGGTTTATGGTAGATATGAATTGATATATATATATATATATTTAGCTTTGGAACTTTGGATACTTTTTTTTTTTAGAAAAATCAATTTCTGGAATTGATATATTTAGGTAAGCGTATACATTTGCCTCTTGCTTGGAGTGAGTGGGTTGTAATGAGGTGAAATTTGATCTGGATTCACCCAGAATAGATGGGACGTTGTTGCTATATCTATCGGGATTATAGGGTTCATCAATTGTAGTGTTTCAATATTGTTGCACACTTGGAAGCACATTAGGTACTGATACAATAAGTTCCATTTTACACCGAGTCAGCAACATGTTTTAGGTTATCCTATAGTGACTCACCTTATTTGATCATTTATGATCATTTAATGCATTGTTCATATCAACTCTACCCCCAGCAGAAACCCACCAAAAGCCTTCAGGAAAGTTCTTCACTGACAAGGCCCGGTGATGACGTGGATATCACATTGAGATTCCCTGACTTGAGAGAAGGATTTTTTGCAAAACATGGCCCTAAAATGTGATGTCATTCGAGAATTAGTTGTTCATTTATAATTTTAAATCATGCATTAACATAAATACCTCAATGAATTAACAAATCAATGTTCAATTGTGTGTTGTTATGTATGGTTAGGTACTATTTTGTTCTCAGAGGCAACTTGCAAATGCATTCTTTAAAGTTAAGACTTGGGGAGGATCCATCGAAACACAGGTGCTGAAGCAACTCAGCTCTGAGATAGATGCAGAGAAGGATTCAGGACTGATCCGTTGTTGAGATTTGTTGGTCCGTTGACCAAACCGCACATATTCCCACCTTTGAGTCAAAATGGATTGCGGGTACTAGACAGAAATACAAAGTTATGAATTATACAAATATCACTCATAAGCTTGTAAAACAGCATGGACATTGTGTTTATGGTTTCCTGTATTGTTGTGATGTTTTGTCAAATCTTTACGATATTTTCAACATGAATAGGACGGC
The DNA here is from genome assembly GCA_000507305.1 of Breviolum minutum Mf 1.05b.01. NCBI lineage: Eukaryota > Dinophyceae > Suessiales > Symbiodiniaceae > Breviolum > Breviolum minutum. Next base: position 161,061 of record DF239725.1, read on the forward strand.
CCATCTCGTAGATGTTTGAGTGTCGAGTGTCTAGAACGGCCCTGAGTGAAGGGTCTGGACATCATGCCCAACTAGACTTAGGTGGCAGATCTAACCAGATGGTACAAAAATACAGTCTTCTTGGTATTTGGAAACAAAGAGATGAGGACAACTCCACCCAAATTAGGACACCTTGAAGTTCGGGTTGGTGAATTTCAGAACTGCTAGCCAATTGCTGGGGGCTGGTGGTTCGCTTTGGTAAGCATCAAGCTGTTGAAAGCATCGTAATGCTACTTGAGGCTTGTTTTTGAAAAGAAATATATGAATACCTTATATAGATACCTTCCATCCATCCACGGCTGGTACATCATGTTGGGATTGACTACATCCAACTCAACATGCGCTACTTTTGACGAAGACGTTCCGACGTGGCGCAGGTTTGGATTATTATCCTTTGCCCTCCCGCGGGCAGACGGGAGTCTTAAACCACACGGATTGGTGCGATTGGGCAATGGGTGGGGAGAAGATGATCCCACCAACGGAAACTATAGTCTCTTGAAGTGTCATTCCACAAATATCCAGAAATGCCATGTCATGATATATTTACATATAATATATATATATATATTATATATGTATTTAAAGTATACATGTGAGGGGTGGAACATTTTAATTGCCTTTGTGGTTGGATTATGGTTGCTTTGATGGGGGATTTCTTCTAGAGGCTTGCCACTACTCCAATGTGAGATGAGACACCTTTTGGATCCTTTGTTTTTGTTGGGCGCCAGATTCGTTGAGTGTTAAAAACTCTATTCGGGTGGTGGTTATAGGATGGTTGAGATTTTTGCCGATGATGATCTGTTAGTTGCTGGTGTTTCCAGGGTGACTCTGAAACTAATATGTCAGATTATGTAAGATGTATGTTTTCAATTCTTCAACTTAGTTCCTTCCAGCATATGCATGGAAACACCAAATAAATCATAATGAATCTGCATGAACTTTCTGGGAACCTAGTCACATTTCACCATTGGCCTATGCCGGTTTTGTATTGATAGTTTAACCTTTTCTTTGAAGCAGATATAGATATAACCCATAGCATCCATGTATGATATATATTTCCCCTACATTTAGCATAAAAATCAACCAAATCTGTATGTATATATAGGCAAATAAGATATACCATGCATGGATGGGTGGTTTTTTGCCTCCGGAAACTCTGAACGCTGAGGCGTTTTCCCATTTGCGATGAAGCCTTGGAACCTCGTCTTGAGCCACGACCCTCTGAGGATGTGAGGGAAGCCCGGTTCAGCAATGTTGGGAAAGCATGGATTCTCATGGGCCCTTACCGTAGGTTGTTGGGGGGAAATGTTCACCACTGATACGGTCGACCAAGAATTTGAAATATGTGCAGCATGATGGGAATGAGGAGCAATTACCGAGCGAAACTGTGTTCAGTTGTGTCCTGCTGGCACCTGTTTGGTACAGAAACCGAATGGCAACACTTTTTCTTAAGGACACCACGGAAAAATCAGTTTTGGTGATGAGAGTCGGTGTAGTGTACTCCCAATTGGGGCTTCAAACTTGGTAAACACGACTCTCACCAAACTCACGACTCTCCAGAAAAAAAACGCACATTATGATAAATACATTTTTGTGAAAAAGAGTTCAAATATGTTCTACTAGAAGTATCTAAAAATGTACTTACTACTCTAATCATAACAATCTTTTTTTATGCATGTATAATATGTATATTTAACGTATACAGATCTGATGTTTTTTTTTCAATTTCCACCCCCCCCCCAAAAAAAAAATGGTCAGCAAACGTGTGTTTTAATCTTCAACTCCTCAGGCTCTGTTTTTACATGGCCTCTTGGAAGGCATGGCTCGGATCGAGGTGCCAACTGCCCATTCGGTACATGGTAAGGATTGGGGGGGAGGGCAGTACAAATCTAGGTGGATGTTTCCAAAAATAGGGGTACCGCAAAATGGATGGTTTATAATGGAAAACCCTATTTAAATGGATGATTTGGAGGTACCCTTATTTTCGGAAACCCCTAGGTGGTGGCAACTCAAATATTTTTCGGAATTTTCACACCTATGTTGGGGAGATGATCCAATTTGACGACAGTGTTTTTTTCCAATGGGTTGAAACAACCAACTAGATTCACACGCATCGAAGACTTATATAACAATGAGGTGTACATATACTTCTGGATGGGCAATTTGCAGCTTCAATTGTTAATGATGTGAACCAAATTAAGTGGAAGGCAAAACAAAACAAACTTTATGTTAAGATTTTTTTCAGTATTATCAGTACATAAGTCTCAATGTTGTTTCACAAGCGAGTCAGTGCTTTGTAATGCGGCACGCTACTCACATCCTGGAATCCTGGTTGCCGCAACTTCAATGACATCAGAACTGTGCCGCTTTCGAAGGTTGGATCCCGAAGGTGAACCTGTTGCAGTTGGATCCGGTGGTTGTTTTCAGTTCTGAAAAAGTAACAAGTGGTGTAAGTTACAACGTTGGTTTTCGCCGCAAGGATCAAGCAAACACCATACGAAAATAGGTTTACTTTTACAACCAAACATCAATGCAACAAAAAAAACATCAAAGAAATCCAAAACAAAAGCTATATGTACTGTTTACCAGTGTTTATCAACCTATGTTCGATCAATTACACGATATAATTCTGGTTTTTCCTTACACTGTCGTTGTTTGTTTGTTGTTTTTTTCAGGCCAGTGGTTATCAGAAACTCACCGAGCTGGGTGCTGCCAAGTTACGCAAAGCCCCGGGGGAGAAACCGAGGGGCGGGGAAACTTGAATGACCTGTAAGGAGCGTTGAAGGGTGTTGATGATGATGGTGTATGACACACGAAGACCCTCGGAAATACTAGGCTGAATCCTGGTTCTTTCTTGCGTATCTTTTATCAAGTTGTCAAAAGTGTAACAAACTGATTACTGTAAGTATTGTTCAGATTGATATTGTCCATTTGTTGTCCACTTGTCGTTGCTCTTGTTATTGTTCTTGTACTCGGTCTTGCTATTCTTCCGGTTATTGTCATTGTCATTTGATTGTCCTTGGTTTTTCTGCTTGTTTGTTTTGTTTTTTCTTGTTTGTTGTTCTTGTCGTTTCATGCTTCTGCTTGTTGAGACCACAGTAAGCACTCAGTGACTCAGACCTTCCGACGTGGAAGGTCGTCACTGCTGGTGGAGGGGCTCAAAATCCTGTGTGGTGCGCCGGAACGGTCAAAAGCATGGGCCCACAAAGCTGCTATCTACTTGAAGTAGGTGGTGTGTTTCTGTTTTAGTTGAATGTTCAAGGAGTAAGAAGTCCTGAAGATGAAAGTGTTGATACACTGGGCGTTGTTGTTGCAATTGCTTTCTTTTCGTCCTTAAGCTCCGCAGGGTTTTACGTTCGATTCATGTCCGGACGATCCTTTGACTTGAGATGGGTCATAGAAATGCACTTTACCACTCCCTTCTTGAAAACATGCCACGCAACGCATAGAAAATCGAAACCTCTCATGTTGGATTTGTGCCCAAATTCTCCTCAAAAAACAGGCGGAGGATCCGCGAGCGTTTGATTGGCGTGAAGGTTGGGGGGTTGTTCCGAGGTGACGGGTGCAACTGGTTGCCCCAGGATTACAGGCTGTTGGGATCATCCCTACTAAGATTTGTCAAACCTTCCCTTTCCACAATTGCCTCCTCAAGATGCACACCCAAGATGAAGACTTTTATTGGTATACCAAATTTTGATAGCTTGGGTGAATGATTTGTCAGGTGACAGAAGGCATCAGGCAGGTAGTTCTCGAAAAAAGTTGCAATTGATGGGACATCATCATTTTATCCCTTAAGTGTCCTGACATCTTAGATGATTGACATCATGGTATTTTTCGAATTTAATTTTCAGCATCCGCATGGCTCACTTGGGAAGCTCATGAATGCTTTAGATGAAAGACACGAGGATGTAGCTGACTGAAAGAGGCTCAGATACTTTATGTGCATATTTATTAGTGACTTGGCCGGTCCTGGTGAACATCAGTAATCTTGGAAGTGCTTTCCCAGATGATTTTGTAAGACATGGCTAAATTGGGAGGTAAACATGGTAAACATTTGATACATAGTGAGCAGGACTGTGGGTAATTTTGCAAGAGTACTGGGTACTCCATGTTACTCCTGACTATGCCAAAACTGCATTTGTATATACATGTAGGTTTGCATATGGGAACTTGGGGTAATGTTTTGGGAACAACTGCTAGTCTCTTTGTGATGATGGTGATGACTGAGATAGAAACCACCCCCGTGACCTTTTATAGAAACACAAGAGTCAACAGCAACGTTGTACAAACATGAAGCTTGCTCATTGCATACATATATACAAAGAGTATGTATATATATGCGTGTGTTTTCAATATGCAGGTGCTTTGCAGATTATGTGTTTATGAGTGTTCATTTTTTGCATGTTGAATCAATTAGAATGGGATTTCATGTCCTCTAAGTGCATGTTAATTAAGCTACATTCAGCATAGACTAGATGAATGTCCCTGGTTACTGGTGAAAATGTTACCCTGGAAGTCCTTTGCCACCATTTTGTTTATAGGGTTTCTTTCCGTTTCGCACCCTGATTTTAGTAGGGTTTTTATCATCTTTTGAAAAGGAACCACCATTTTTTTTAATGGTGGTTGGTCCTTCCAGGGGTTACCCCCCCCAGTGACAGAGATCGATCTACTGTTCGATCCACGTTGGTTCCCCCAGTCAGGTAGAGACTGCGACTTGGACCGAAGCGGCGTGTGGCACCGCCCTGTTGGCCATGAGAGGCGGTTGGATTTGGTGGATTCGGATGTTGGATGCCACGATTTTTGTGGGTTGACAATGGGATGACTGTAATAATATGATGAAATTATATATATCATGTTTTTTGTTTGTATAGGATACTTCTCACATAGATTGTATGTTTTTTGGGGGTTTTGCGGCGAGAACACGACAAGATTCTGTTTCATACTGTTTGTGTTAAGTTTTTATACCTAGAACCCATCCAAAGAGTTGACTGGTTTCAGTGGGTCATTTTCGAAGATTGCATTTAGTCAATCCTGTTTGGGATTCCCGGACTTCCAAATTCAAACACGGCACGGCTATTGCCGGGCAGCACAAGCCCGCAGGGGTATCGCCAACCTGGAAGAAGAACACATAGATTCGCGACAATTTCTGAATTCCCGAGACCCAAAAAAAGACTCACAATAATTATGTTTTTTTCCAACACAAATAACTCTGACTGCAGGTCCAGATTTGTTGGCCGGTGCGGGTCCAGGTGCAATTGGTAAATTCTTGGAATTGGGGAATGGTGATCTGTTGTTACTGGTGTGTATTGGTCAACGGGTGGCGGGTGGTCGTTGATTTCTTATGATTTGTTGAGCCACCAAGCGACTATAAACCAGCCAATTCATCCATTGCCCGAACCTAACTAATTTTAGTCTTCTCCAAATTGTCTCGCAACCCCCAAAAAAATGCGGCAAAGGCCTTGCCCATGAGGACTTCATGAAGATCCATGTATTTTTGTTGGGGGGTGTTGAACTCTTGAAAGGCAACCGTTTGTTGGAAAACAACCATCTCCTGGCGAACGCCAACTTTACTGTTGAATCAATGGCCTTCTTGACGCAGCGCTTGAGCTTCCCAAACGCTAAGCCTCGTGTGTTTTTTTTTTGCTCCGTGTGTTGCGTTTGGCCATGGAGAACCACGAGCCCGAAGCCAAGCGCCGTAAGGTGGCGGTTTGACGTTCGTTGTGAGTTGATGCAGGTCATGATGATGTTGCATTTGCAAAAGGGTGATTGAAAGAGGCATGGCCTGTATAGAGTTTTCTTTTTTCGAAAATTTCAAAATGCACATCATGACTTCTTACATTATAATTCTGAAATTGATAGTCATATCTTTCGATTGATTTTTCTCTATTTTTCCTGACTGTTCAATACTTCGGAAGTACGTTTGTTGCCTGTGCATTCTTAGTTTGCATTCCCTTTTATGGGATGCAAAAGACCACAGCACCATTCACACTGCCCTGTTGCTGTCAGGCTCTCACAAGGCTGAATTCACAGGCCTGGGATCCTGGTATCAACGCGTATGAGAGAGATATCCCATGGCAATCCTGTGATTTGCAGTTTCTTTTTAAAGTTGTTGTTTCCTTTATAACTATCCCAACTGGTGCAAAATATCTTGCTCATGAAACAGTATACCGTTACCTATTTGTTGTTTGAATTACTGGTTTGTTCACTTAACAGCGGTTGGGGTTGTTTCCTTTAAGCTTTAGGGACAGTTGCCAAGCAATAGTCATTAACCAAGCCATTGAGTGAGATCATGTTGTACACAACCTTTCCCCAGGTCTAAACATGACCTGGCATACATGAACTCCTTCAAAGAAATTAATGTCCGTGTCAATGTGTTTTTCAAGTCATGTTGAATCAATGAAATGCCAGAACAGCAAGCAACGAAATAAACTCCACTGGTTAACCTGTGGGAATCCAGACTCCGACCTTAGCCTCTCTTTAGGTTTTGTGTACTTAGACACTTTTTTTCTCTAAAAGTGTTCCACTTGGATATATATATATATTTATATATATATATCTATATCAGAACCAGATATCAGATAGATTCACCGATTCAACAAACAACAAATTGGGGTTCAAACACTTTTTGTGAGGATGCAACCGTGTGTGTATCCTAACAGGCCTGCATCGGTGAGAAGAAGTCTGTCTACGAAGGTACCAATGCTGTTCCAAGGTGCACAGGGGTCGTCGCCAACAATTTTTGAAACGTTTATCCTCGAAAATAATTCAAGATGAAACTGAAATCTATCAAAGATTGTGAAACTAATCATTGTTGCACGCATCAATCGTTGTAAAATTCACCCTCTGGTGTTTGTTTTTGTTAAGGGCAAAGTTTCGATGATTAGTCAGTTTCTGGTGACAATTAAAAGCTTTTCCCTTGAAGCTCAGATTTTAGAACTCTGGCAATGCATGAAAAATCTGGCCCCCTTCAAATTTTCAAAGCACAGCTGCCAGGGAATTTTACTCGACATAAGAGGTATGTCGAATTAAACATTAGTGTTTTCAAAAAAACTACATGATGTTTAATGATGTTCCCTTGTTTGTTTGTGTTGATCACTGAGAAAACCTGGCACCACTTGATATGTAAGGACTTCGCTGTTTTTTTTCCTGGAAGATGTGGTCCATCAAACAGTTTTTTGGACAGGTCAGGGACTCCTGGACGAGTACTTCATTTGGGCCTCACTGATGGGGAGACTTGGGTTCTTTTTCGGGGAGGGGGGGGGGGGGT